>CATIXQ010000023.1:1141918-1177115 GCA_949711755.1 Leptidea juvernica | reverse complement strand
TCGTGCGTAGCATTCTCGAATTTGGCAGCACAATATGGAATCCATACTATTCGGTACATAGTGACTGAATCGAGAGGATTAATCGTACGTTTACTCGACATCTGTGTAAAAACAATAAAAACATAAGCAATAGAAGTGATTATAATAGCAGGTTACAATTCTTCAATTTACAAAAATTAGCAGCTCGTCGGCGTATGCTTGACATGACATATCTGTACAAAATTGTAAACTATAAAATGGATTCTGTGGACATATTAAATTGTATAACATTTCAAGAATCTCAACGTAATACTCGAAATAAAACAATTTTTTTCTATTTACCGGTTACGAGAACTAATATTGGACGGAATGCACCTGTCTATAGGATTTGTTCCACATATAACTCTATAATTTTAAATAATGCTGATTTAGATCTCTTCAATGACAATTTAGCGGATCTCAAACGAAAATTACTTACAATTGCTTAATATTGTCATAAGATTTTCTTGTATTTTTTAATAATTTGTAAATTTCTATCATATTTTGTAATAAGTTTAATTTAATTTACTAGTATTTTGTTTGAATTTTTAAGTCTTGTTTTTGCCTATTGTAAATATCTGTTGTGAAATGCTGTGAATGCCTTTAAGTAATGATCTTACTCTGAATTTCGTAGGTATTTTGAAAAAATATAATAAAACTAATACCTTTCTAGTTAAATCAGTTTTTTTATTTTCTAAAAACTTTCATTTTGGCCCTTGTAAATATAAAACTAGTGCTTATAGATCGAGCGCCCTTAAGTTTATGTGTTTGTGGCCTGGCTTATGAACACAATCAAATGCCATAGATACATCACCGATGATGTACAATGCATTCTGTGATCATTCTCAGGCTTGTCATTGATTATGTAAATCATCATATCCGTATGTTTCAGGCACGACCATCGATCTGTTCCGCGGCAAAGCGGCCATCCGAGACGAGGAGGACGATCGGTGCCCCACCCACGTGTCCAAGATTATTAAGTTTGGACAGAAGTCGCACGTGGAGTGTGCCCGGTGAGTGACATCAGAATACTAACAAGTAACAACTCTAGAAAATTATTCCAACAACACATAGGGACTCGCTGCGTTTATAACCCAGCAATTGTTGAAGGTATACTTCTTTAGACGCGTTATGAAAAAATGATAAGAGTGAAATTTTAAGATGCGCGCGCATCACTATAACACAAAAGTAACAGGTTGAAGTTGGTTGCTAAAATTTCTGACGTTTGCGTCATTCATTTTTTTTTGGTTTCTTCGACCATTATTAGGGCAGGCAAAGGTTTCAAGCCCGTATTCATTATTTAATAATTAATTATCAAATCCATCTGCTAGATCTTTCCAAAAACTTTTGAATTGTTCTTTCTAAAAACGTAGAATAGCACGAGGAATAAATCATTTTAATGATTTTTGCTTCGTTAGACCAAAGAAGTATGACTTCTTGCGTTTTCATCTGCCAATGTCCTACTACGTCCACTTTCACCCGACATGGAAACGTCTGTCCTCCGCGCCTGACCGGACACCATTCTACATACAAATCCAATTGTAACAGCACCTGATAATGGAATTCAGCTTCACGAGTTATTTTGTGTGAAGTGCCACTAAGATTTTTTTCATGGAAAAAGGAGGACAAACCAGCGTACTGGTCACCTGGTGTTAAGTGATCGCCGCCCACATTCACTTGTAACACCAGAGGAATCACAGGAGCGTTGCCGGCCTTTAAGGAAGGTGTACGCGTTTTTCTTGAAGGTACCCATGTTCTATCGTCCCGGTAACACCGCACAAGGAAGCTCATTCCACAGCTTTGTAGTACGTGGAAGAAAGCTGCTTGTACGGATCGCCACACATCCAGATGGTGGAGATGATATTCTAATTTGTGGCGTGTCGTGCGAAGGTGAAATTCGGCGGCAGGAATCAGGTGAAACAGCTCTTCGGAACAGTCCCCGAGATAAATTCGGTAGAAGACGCACAATGTAGCGACGTTTCTACGCAATGATGCGTGACTCCCTGGCGCCCTCGTGTCCTAAGCTGTCGGCTGTAGCAGCGAGTAGCTAATTGATAGGCGACGCCAGTTCCACGTGAGTCATGAGTGCCGTGTGTTGGTGCAGGTTCTCGCCCGACGGGCAGTACCTGGTGACGGGCTCGGTGGATGGTCTGCTCGAGGTGTGGAATTTCACGACTGGCAAGCTGCGTAACGACCTCCGCTATCAGGCGCACGACAACTACATGAGCATGGACGAAGCCGTGCTCAGCCTGGCCTTCGCGCGCGACTCGGACACGCTGGCGGCCGGCGCCAACGACGGCAACATCAAGGTGTGGAAGGTGTCGACGGGGCAGGTGCAGCGGAGGTTGGATCGCGCGCACTCCAAGGGCGTGACCTGCGTGCAGTTCTCGCGGGACGCCTCGCAGCTGCTGTCGGCGTCGTTCGATCGCACGCTGCGCATCCACGGCCTCAAGTCGGGCAAGCTGCTCAAGGAGTTCCGCGGGCATGCGTCGTTCGTGAACGATGCGCTCTTCACGCCGGATGGGCACGGCGTGCTAAGCGCGTCGTCAGACGGCACGGTGCGGGTTTGGTCTGCGCGGTCGGCCGAATGCACGGCCACGTACCGGCCGTGGGGTGGAGCAGGCGGTGCGCCCGACCCCGCTGTCAACTCGCTGCTGCTCATGCCAAAGAACCCCGAGCACTTCGCCGTATGCAGCCGCAGCAACACGGTGGTGGTGATGAATATGGCGGGACAGGTGGTGCGGTCTCTATCCAGTGGGCGGCGTGACGCGGAGGGTGGCTCACTGGTGTGTGCAGCCCTGGGTGCACGCGGGCGCCTGCTGTACTGCGTGGCGGAGGACCTCGTGCTGTACGCCTTTTGCGCGGCCAGCGGCAAACTGGAGCGGACCATCAACGTGAGTCAGACACATACAGACACACACACTTTACCGGTAGGAGTCTCCTTTGCACACGATGCCGGCTAGATTATGGGTACCACGACAGCGCCGTACTGGGACTGGGAAATTACTGGGCAAATGAGACTTAACATCTTATGTCTCAAGGTGACGAGCGCAATCGTAGTGCCGCTCAGTGTTTTTAGGCTTTTCAAGAATCCTGAGCAGCACTGCATTGTAATGGGTAGGACGTATCAATTACCATCACCTGAACGTCCTGCTTGTTTCGTCCCTTATTTTTATAAAAAAAACTTAATCAACTTTAATAGTAGTATGTACTATATTTATGTAGGTTCTTAACGAGGTAGGCACTGGCTTATTGCCTATATGATATGCACGCCCCTGGTTGGGCCCACTCCACTGGAACTCTTGCATATTATTTGATTCAACTTACGTTACGACCACCCAGACACCACAGTAGGTGGTAGCTCCCTGTACAATAAGAATGGTGACTTGCCTTTGAATAAGTTTAAAGTTTTGATGAAAATTACGGAGTCACCTCTATGTGATTCATGTGGAGTAAGTGAGGGTGTTGAACACTTATTAAATGAATGTGTCCGATTTCAGTATAGTTGAGACGAAATTGTAGGACTTGGGGTTTGAACAGATTTGACACGGCCATGTTTGTAAATATACTTACCCGTGTAAGGATGCCATAAGTCTTATTTGATGAAGAATCTAGAACTTGCTTTTTATTATTTTTTTTCAGTTTGTTAAGTTAAGATTTATTTTTCTTTGTTTTAGTGTTAATGTACTTAGATTACAATGGGGCTGACATGTATATACATAATATTTAATAAATAAAGAAAAAAAAAGGTGACTTGTCTTATTATGTTTGTTGCGGCGCTGCAGGTGCACGAGAAGGCTGTGATCGGAATGGCGCACCATCCCCACCAGAACCTGCTGGCAACCTACAGCGAGGACGGCCTGCTCAAGCTGTGGAAGCCGTGAGCGCCGCGTCTTCTGCACCGGCTCCTAATAAATACTTGGCTGCACTTTGTTGTTTTCTTGCATTTCTGTTGTCGGAGAGAACGAAGCGCGCGACCCACCCCGAGTAGAAGAAGAAAAATAAAATTAAATAAAGCTGAACGTACACTATATTATCTAGATATAAAGAAAGAAAAAATTCGTGTTTGAAGCTAGAAAGCTTTAAATATCAAATATTTGATAAAAAGTAATAAGAAATAAACTGTATAAATATTGTATCTTTAAACGAGCAATCCTTGTATATAAATATATATATAATCTGAATCTCAGAAACGGCTCCAATGATTTTAATGAAATTTAGTACCTATACCTACAGGTAGTTTTGGGGGCGAGAAATCGATCTAGCTCAGATGGGACATTGGGTGATCAAATATTTGAATTTTGGATTTGATCGGGAAAGGAGAGGACCCCGGTTCGAATCCAAATGTCCTATTAGTTTTTATTTTGTTCAAGTTTTGTACCTACCTTCTTAAAAATCCGAGCAAGGCTTGGTCGTCCAGATAGTATAATTTTAATTATCAATCCCCCTTACCATAATCTTCAAAAAATTTCTGGCGAAGAGCTGTTTCCCCACCATCTGGAAATAAGCTTTAATATCACCTATCCCAAAAGGAGGAAATAAAATCAAAGTCAAATACCTAAACTTTATTCAATTGTGTCTTAACTATATAGGTATATTATATTTTGGAGGAAGGATTTTTAAGTGCGTAGAATACCTACGTAGCCGCCACGCGTGGGTCGGAAATTAGTAGGTACCATATCTGTTTTAAGGGCTTATTTTTTCTACAATCTTGATTAAAGCAGTTTTCTTTTCTCTTGTTGGTGGTGGGGTGTTTTGCTTTGGTGAGTGTTCAATTAGAGGCTTGGAAATGATTACTAATTATACCTATCAAGACATCTCATATTATGTGATCACATCAATTTAAAAATGAAGATTTATATTAATTATACTATAAGAAATTCACGATGTTTTCTAAAAGCGCTGAATCAATTAGTACCAGGAGAATATATTTGGCTCTATAGCAATACGATTTTATTCAACTGACATACGCAATTCCTTAAAAAAACACACAGCATTAGCTTTTCAAAAGTTTGTAAGCAATCATATGACTACATTGCAAGAAAAGACTGTTTGATAAACTGCAAAAACTAAACTTATTAACGATTTTTCACGGATTATAAATAAAGCTTAGGCTTCAAAATGTGTCATATAAATATTTCAAACATAAAATCGCGTCCAGTACTCGCTGCATGCGGGGCATTCAGCGAGGTGGTATTGAACGCCGCGTCGTCGGCACACACCGCTAACATGGCGCCGTCGGCAACTGGGATGTCGTTCGTGTATCTGCTGTTGCAGATGGGCGACAGGCAGCTTCTCTGGGGCACATCGACTCGGATGGGGCGCTCCGTGGACAGAGCGTCTTCAACCGCCATTTGAAAACGTCTGTCTTCCAAAAAGGTGGCCACAGTCTTAACTACTCGACGGGGAGTAGTGGACGTGGACAACTTGACGAGGCCGGCGTGCCAGACGCGATCGAACGCCTTCTCCATTTCGAGGAATACTGCTACTGACTGCTCTCGCTTGTTGTAGGCGATAGCGAGATTGTGCAGTACCCTCGTCACTTGTAAAGTGGTGGAGTGTTCGGCACGGAAACCGAACTGTTCGTCGCGTGGCTGAAGGTGAGGCGTGATAACTTCCTAATGTTTAAAGTTCCTCCAACTTCTCATCGGTCCGCTGTGTAGTGACATTGTGTTGCCAGGGCCAATGGTCTTTCCGAACCCGGGGATTCTTAGCACCCCCTGTTCCGCCGCTTACGTGGCTGCTCCCGTGGCCACCACGAGCGGGGCCTTCGGGGACTGGGGGCCGGGGCTTGGCAGGCGGGTTGGGTTGGATCGCAGTGGGTGTTGGTGGTTCTCGGAAGGATGCTGCTGCCCATCCTCCGTTCTTTGAAACCCTTAGTCGCCTCTTACGTCACACCCACGGGAGGAGATGGGGTGGTGCTATACTGGTGCGACACCACACGCACATCCAGGGGCGTGCATATCATATTGCCTATATGGATTAGGCAGTGCCTACCTTGTTATGAACCTAAACACTACTGTTAAAGTTAATTTACTACCTACGGTAGGCAGTCTACAGATTGCATATACGAAGCAAGCAACGTTTCATACAACTTATGTCGGACTAAAGCGAAACTACGACTAGTTAGATCTACAGTGCCTACCTTGCTAGAAAACCAATGCACGCTCCTGCGCACATCTATGTTTTATATTACGCTAATAGTCGTACTATTGGCTCAGTTGGGAAGAGCGCTCGCACGAAAGAGGTCGCGGGTTCGAGTCCTGCATCGTTCATAAAATTTTGTTTACAAATTTTATTTGTGTATTTAATTCCAGAAGTGAGGGTTATCATCTTAAAACTTAACAAATTATTTAGCAGGCGCTATTTTCATGCTACTTTTTTGTATTGTACCTATATTATTAAATTGTGTATTTATATTTTATAAGTTAATATTAATATTTATTGTAGACGATAACAGTATTTCTTCTAACATGCCGGACAAACCTTTGTGGTTTTTGGCCTGTTATATAATAATAAATTGTAATTCTATTTTTCATAATAAAAAAAAAACTTAGCTATTTAGTTGTGGGCTGTGGCTTTTAGGTCAAGGACCAATCTCACAAAACTAAAATAAACAAACTCGAAAGCTACCACACAACTTGCACGATGACAGAATTACCTACCTACATACTTTGTTTAATTAGGTGTAATGCTTACGTTAGTTTTTTTTTATCCAACACTATACCTTCTCCATGTTTGAGAGGACTTTTACTTCTTTTTTATGGAAGAGGAAGACAGGCGAGCGTATGGATCACGTGATGTTAAGTGATCACCGCCGACCACATTCTTTCGCAACACTTGAGGAATCACAAATTGCCGGCCTTTAAGAAAAGTACGCGCTTTTTTTGAAGGTGCCCATGTTGTATCGTTCTGATAACACAGCACAAGGAAGCTCATTCCACAGCTTTGTAGTACGTGGAAGAAAGTTCCGTGAAAACCGCACTGTGGAGGAACGCCTCATATCCAGTGGCGTGTCATGCGAAGGTGGAATTCAGTCAAACAGGTCTTTGGAACACTCACCGTGAATCGTGATTTAAACTTCAATCAAATAAACAGAGAAAGGAAAATAGTATGTACCTATGACTGTAATATGGAGTGACCCCTTATCTACTTCGAGCATATATTTACTATCAATTTTTTTTCTATGTGCCTAAAGCGCACAGAGGACACACACATGATTTTAAGTTCTGAAGCGTAGTCTTTTAAGTGGGTAGGAAAAAAAAGGAAATTATAGTCAGTTTAACGTTAATCAGAGTTTATTTATAAGATTTACAAATTTTTAATAACAAGAACAAATAGCATTTAAAGTTTCATAGTTTCAACTTGCTGTATATATTCACTATTATAATATTGAATGCACAGTAACTTTATATATTCTATTAGATGGTATGTCTATTTATACTTGCCAATGTGGTCCTGCATGGGTAATAGCCTGATTTTAGCAGAAATGGAATGCCTAAATTCCAATTCCAAACTTCAAGCAACAAGAGAAAAATGACAAATATTTGGGTTGGTTTTGATCCCATGTGCATATATGGGTTAAGTACCAAACATTTGACATTATGAGATTTAAAAGTTAGCATCAATATGGAGTACAAAGTATTGTGATTCATTATTAATAATTCTTTAATTTTACTTCAAAAATGTTAAATGTACTTAGTAATAATTTGACATGTTGATTGCCTGTTTAACTTCATGAGCTTAATTTTATTTCATAATTTATTGTTCAAGTAAATTCACATCATTCAGATTTTAGTATTTATTATATCACTCCCATTGTCACTCTGAAGGACTCTTTCACAGAGGTTGTAAACTTGTTTATAAAATATTTTTAACTTTCCTATTTTAAAAAGTGCTCAATTATTCCAATTAAATAGCATTTTAATAATAATATATTCAAATCAGTACAAAAAGCGTTAGTCCACTACATCAACATTAGATCCAAAAAACTGGAGCTGATAATAACCACAGAGTAATAAAATGAGAGCTCTAACAAGTAATGTCTCAATTGCTAGCCACCAGTACATTGGATTTTGAGGACGGTGTTCCTCCTTCTTGTTCCACAGTTTCAGATGGCTGTGGAAATCCACGCTGTACTCGGATATCATACTTTTCAATGTAGTCATTTATTTCTTGACCTTTACGTGCTAACTGCTCATTTAGTGCCTAAAACATAGTAAACATTGAGTTAATTCAGTTAAAATAATAAGTCTAAATTAAATAATTTTATACTCATTTGAAATAATTATTGAACCTGCAATGCGCGAGGAAGCCTCTCCTTGTTGCCTTGCAGCTGTGGAAGCACATCAGCAACAGTTCGCTCCACTAGAACACCACCAATCATTCGGAAACATTTACGAGAAGGTTCCACAGTTTCTAATGTCTCTATCACAATTCTGTAATTGAAACAATATGTAATAATAATATGTAAACACCAGACACAACAATATGATAGACATGATATCTCTACTGACTTGTGTTCATTTAGATCCATTTCTAATTCAGTTATTTTATTCGCTAATTGTCTCTGCTCGGTTCGCAATGTCTGGAATCCTGCGAATATTTCTTCGCTTGATTTTAACGTTTTTCCTGCAGCTTTCGACATATCTTATAAATTCTAAGATATGAGATATCTAGTTACCTACACTACGTCTGTCAGGGTTTTATTGAATTAATTACTTTTAAAAATTATGAATAGATATAAATTTTTTTTGCAATAAGTCTTATGCAATGTGAATAATTCTGATGTATTTATAATATTGGAAGAGGCACAGCAAACAGTAAAATAAAAAGTTTAGAAGTTAGATTTTAGGGTTATTTATTATTGGTTTCACCAAAGAGATATTTTTTTTTGGTTCTGTATATCACCAAGAGAAAGAATCAATGAAATAAAAAACTAAGAATAGCTACGAATCAAAGATAAGCTCTACCGGAAAAACGACAGGCTGCTACTTAGTAAAGTTAGTAAAAAATGGAAAGTCACTAATAAAGTTTAAGAAGGTATGGTAAATATAAATATATCGATTCTATAGCCTAATTAATGGTGGCCACAGACATGGAATAAACAAAATAGTAAAAAAAGTTATATATAACCAAAAAAGCTTATCTCGCACCCAAATTAATATACAATAGGAACTTATTGAATAATGTCAGTCTTTTAGCATAGCCTTCTCACAACTCTTCAATGTGAATATTACGGTGATTTGTAAGAAAATTATAAACTATGATGTATACTTATGATTTCATTATCTTTGAGGTGCAATTATATAAAATTTATAAAAAATGACAGAATGGGATCACTATGACCATTCAATACGGATATTTTTGAAGGTGGTTATATAATATATACAGTATGAATTTTACAGTTATGCAATTTATGTGGGTACCCTGTTTGCCCTGTGCTTCCCTGGGGCGTAAAAAGAATAGGGGAGTCCCAGGCCCAAGGGTGTGGTGGGAGGCGACTAAGGGCTTTTTTGATGTGGGAGAGTCACGCTGCCGTCTTATAACCTCAGCACAATCGGGCCAGACTTACCCGGGCTAATTACCACATTCGCACAGAATCCCGGCGTGAAGTATCAAAACTGCAAAGTTCTTAAATCACACGTGCGAAATCCAAGTACGTCCTCAAAATCGGCGAGCAGCTTTCCAGTTTGAGTGGGCCAGATGGCATTTCTCCAATCGTGCTTAGAACGTGTGCCCTGAGTTGACGCCGGTGCTAACGTGTTTATTTCGGCACTCATATACAAAAGGCGTAGTCCCTGACTCATGGACTCATGTTCGGATCCGACAAACTACAGGCCTATTGCTATTACCTCCCTGCTCTCCAAAATCATGGAGAGCATAATTAATTAACCGTCAGCTCTTGGTATACTTAGAAGGTCACCAGTTGATCAACGACCGGCAGTACGGCTTTCGCCATGGTCGGTCGACTGGCGATCTTTTGGTATACCTAACACATAGATGGATGGCGGCTATTGAAAGCAAGGGGGAAGGCCTGGCAGGTAGCCTGGATTTAGCGAAGGCCCTTGATCGTGTATGGCACAAGGCGCTCCTCTCAAAACTTCCATCATTTGGGCTTCCCGAGAGCTTGTGCAAGTGGACCTCCAGCTTCCTCATTGGGCGCAGCATACAGGTCGTTGTCGACGGATATTGCTCAAACCCGAAGCCCGTGAATGCTGGAGTGCCCCAAGGCTGTGTGCTATCTCCTACGCTGTTTCTTCTGCATATCAATAATATGTTGGACACCTCCAACATACATTGCTATGCGGACGACAGCACTGGTGATGCCGTATACATGGGCCATGCAGGTCTCTCCCGGGATATCGTCGACCAGTGCCGGGAGAAACTTGTGTCTTCTATCGAGTCCACTCTCGAGAAGGTCGCGGAATGGGGTAAATTGAACCTTGTCCAATTTTACCCCCAGAAGACTCACGTTTGCGCGTTTACCACAAAAAAACCCCATTTGTCGCATCACCGCTCTTCGGCTTCGAAGAAACTGGGCTTCATAAATAGAAAACATAAATATGTAGAGATAGAGACATAAAGAGCACGGCAATAATTCTAGCGCTGTACAAAGCGCAGGTCCGGCCACATATGGAGTATTGCTGTAATCTCTAGTCTAGTGCACTCCAGTATTAGCTCAATCCATATGACCACGTTCAATGCAGAGCAGCTCGAATTGTCGGGGACCCACTGCTGGGCAGGATAACCTGGCGTTGCGTAGAGACATCGCTTCATTTTGTCTTCTACCGCATTTATTATGGGGAGTGTTCCGAAGACTGTTTCACCTGATTCCTGCCGCTGGGTTCCACCTTCGTACGACACACCGTAAGTTAGGATTTCATCCTCACCATCTGTATGTGTGGCGCTCCTCCACAGTGCGGTTTTCAAGGAGTTTTCTTACACATACTACAAAGCTGTGGAATGTTTCCGGGACGATACGACATGGGTAACTTCAAAAAAAGCGCGTACACCTTCCTTAAAGGCCAGCTACGCTCCTGTGATTCCCCTGGTGTTGCAAGGGAATGTGGGAGGCGGTGATCACTCAAAATCAGGTACGCTCGTTTGTCCTCCTTGTACATAAAAAATGGGTACATACTTACTTGTTAGCGCTTTTGCTGACAGTATACAATGAAGGAACGAAACGGTGCATTAATTTTGTCTAAAAGTAGACTTTTGATTTGAACAAATTTGAACGTGTTGTAGAATTGGGTCACTACTCACTAGGTCAATGATTCAATTAACTTAAATATTTGAACATTAAAAACTGACGTCGCCAGTTTGCCACACAGTGAAATCCACGTGCTTTTTTGTACCGAAACCCAGTAAGCCCCCACACGAAACTACTTCATACAGATCTATCAGCCTGCTAACAGTCATGGGCAAACTGTTTGTGAAGATATTGCTTAACAGGATGAAAGAACATCTAAGTACAGTATTACCGGCTAGTTTTATTAGCTACCAATTTGGATTCCGGGGAAAACACGGTACAATTGAACAGGTTCATCATATAGTTGACACCATTAGCAGATGTCGTGAAAGCAAATTATATTGTTCTGCCTTGTCTTTTTGGATATCAGTCAAGCATTTAATAAGGTATGGCATGACGGCCTCCTGTTTAAGCTAAAGAAGCATCGCCCTCATTGTCTATTCTCTATACTATCCTACTTAGAAAAAAGATGCTACAAAGGGAATAGCAGCGATGATCTCTCAGAAATACATGAAATAAATTCAGGTGTCCCTCAGGGCAGTATTCTAGGCCATATACTATACCTGATTTTTACAGCAGATATTCCAACAACCTGGCTACACGATGACTGTGACATACGCTGATGATACAGCGCTATTGTTGGCTCAAAGCAACTGAGAAACGGTATCATCACAGTTGCAAAATCACCTGACAGAAGTTGAGATGTGGTTGAAGCTTTGGAGAATAAAAGCCAATCAGAGTAGATCAGTACATGTAACATTTACATTTAGGAGAGAAACTTGTCCACCGGTAACGCTAAATTGCAAAGTTATCCCTCAAGATAATAACGCAAAATACTTGGGCATGCACCCAGACAGGAAACTTACATGGCAAAAAAATATTTGGAAAAAGCGCAAACAGCTAGATGGAAAACTGAGGTCACTGAATTGGTTATTGGGACGCCAATCACAACTAAATCCTAACAGCAAGATGCTATTGTACAAAACTACCATAAAAACAATCTGGACTTACGGAATACAACTGTGGGGAACGACCAATAACAGCAATATAAATATCCTGTTGAGATTCCAGACCAATGCTCTGAGAACAATGTTCCCTCATTGTTAAAGTTCTCAGCCTAACAACAGTTCGGTAGGAAATAGGTCATAACACCCTGAAATACCAGGAGAAACTGACCGTCCATGTAAACAAACTGGCAGACGCCCTGAGTAGAGAAGGCGCTATTCAGCATACCCGGCTAAAAAGTAGTGACACACCGAGCCTGCATAAAAAATTTTCCACTTGACATCAAGAGAGTCGTGTGAAAACAATTTACATACAAGTATGGCTCTTGAGGAAACATAAACTGAGCAATCAAACAAAGAAGTGGCCTATTGTTGTAAAACAGATTCAGACATCAAAAAAATTATAACGAGAAGAGAAATAAAAGCTGATTTGCATTTTGCCGCTTGTGTGCTACGTTGTCACCTCTTCAGTGGTCAAGGTAAATTTCACTTTTAGAATTTACTTTAACTAATTTTACTGTTTAAGTGGACAAGTATTAATTGTATTTTATTTATTACATGTATATTTTGATATACATACGGTATTTATTTATTAATTACATTTCATATGATTTTCCTTATTAGTAAGATTGAGGCAAAGCGATGAGTCTCAGTTGTGTGAACTAGTGACAAATATCATGTAAATATTACCTAGAAAATATTTCAATTACTTTTGGGACTGTAACTGCCTAAAAGTAAAATTGCAAAAAGATACAGGAATACAAAATATGTCCTAGGCAGTGAACGCATATAAAACATGGAAGCATTTCTGACGCCTTAAAATAGTGCACCTAAAACTATCCCGTAGTGGTTTGGCTTATAAACTGCCCCAGCACGCGGATCAGTTCCATCCACGCGTCCAAATGACCAATCTATGAGGTAATAGATTTTCACTAGGCAGTTTTCAATTTTACTATGGAGGGTAGAAGTTAGGAGAATCATCTCATATTGGAGAATTGTTGGAAAACTGTCCAGCTGTATGCTGTACATAAAATTCAAAAACCTTCCACAATAGCGCTAGTGTAGGCATAGGGTATGGTATGAATGTTGCAATTGTAGATGAAATCGAAGTACTTATGACGAGTTAAAATTTTAATATCATTGTCGACTAAAGTGGATAATTATTAAAAATTTCAACAACTTACGCTATACAAAATAATGTAGTATATTTATTATTATGTAGTACCTACCTAGAGTGATTTTGTAGCTGTACCTACAACCAATAATATCAATTAATACAAATGTGTAATATCTAACTTTAACGTAGCATTATAGATCATAGAAATAGTAATCGTGCATAATAACTGTAATAAGCGTATGCCGAAAGATTCGTTCTGAAAAGAACATTTTATTTTATATAACGTAATATTAGCTCTGATAAGAACCAATTCATAATGCTGTACATCAACTCATAGAATCATACAGATCACCAGTAATCTTCTCATCAATGTATGAGCATCGTCACGTTCTCTCGACGATCCCAGATATACTCACGTGATCAGTCATATGCTCCGCGTTACACAACCGCACAGCAAGGCCGAGCGTCCTCGAATGACGCGTCGGGACTCGGGCGTCGATCGCTATTCATGCAATTCTAATCAATGAGCAACAGAGTAGGTGCGGAATGCTCATTGACATCGTATGATCGAGCTTCGACGCGAGTTTACACAAACTGCGATAACATTAGTTTTAAAGCGAGATAGAACACATAATATTATTCTCAATTCTTAGTGAATGAAACGTTTTACTATTGGTTAAAATGTAAGCTTTAGTATTGGTGTGTATTTTCTGAACTTGTAAATATTTTTTAAGTAACAATTGTGATTGGGTAACTAGTTTTAAGGATCATCTTACTTTCAAATAAATCATATCTTCATACTTTTTAATATTATACACAGATGTTTCTCCTTACCTCTCTCTACTCACCATATACTGAATTTGAGTTTTGACTTATGGTCTATAGACAATAGCCTGCTGGTAGAAAAAAAAGAGTTTTGACAAGGTCAAATTGACATTCAAATATTCAGTCGATTTTACTAAAAGTTGAACTTTTTTCTAAATTCTATCTCAGTGTTATCGACCAAAACTTTGGTGTTACTGCTGCAAAGTTTTATAAATTCAAAATTATCAGTTTGCCATTTCTCTAAGGGGATTAATTAAAATCATGGTTATTTCACGCACTATTGTTTCTCGCCTAACGCAACAAACAGGTATACTTTAAAATAAGTAAATTAAAAATCTGATCTTCACCAATTTCATCTACATTTCTAACGTATAAACCAGTTAACAAATAATAGTTTATCAGTAACTTCGTACGTAATGTTCTATTTTATTACAATTCACCAAAAGAACCTAAATAAATGAAAATCAATAACGTTACATAACTAGGTAACCTATTAGTTGATAACAAAACTTATTTCAGGGAAACGTGTTCGAACTGTCTACAGCATTTTATTGTAGTTTAAGGAACTCATTTGAGATTTTTGATTTTTCATTAAATATGAGCAATTATTTAAAAATCACAACTTTCTCCACAATATCTCTACACATTTTTATTGTTGCGTGCAATAATTCAGATTCAATTAGAACCTTGACATAGAAGTTGACTCAGTACATTCAGTCAGATTGGATACACTAATTTTCTGCCTTATCGTTTGATCAATACTATCTGTGGAAGACAACTATTGTTAAAAGCCTCACAGCCTAGCTGTGTAAATGTTGCTTCAAAATTAAAATGAAATTAATTGAGAACTCCACTGAACATATCTTAATATTCCAAGAATAAAGCATCATTCCAGGTACTCAAGGTCTTAAATTTGTTTTAATGTAATTGAGACAAGTATCAAATATATAAATAAAATATAAGTTGAGCACAAGCCTAGGAATGAATAAAGACACAATTTCACTTTGTTCCTCCCTTGATTAACCTTTCCGCATAGGACGTGCCAGCAGGCATTGGAAATTCAAAAAACAGAGAGAGCTGCAGTGCCCCAAGTCACTCTTTTACCTCACCCAGTTTTCACCCTTATTAGGTGTACAAGATGGTTTATTTGCCTACGCAATTATAGCTTTATGGACATAGCATTTTTGTGTTCACTTGGGCAGTGCGGCGATCGGTCATTATTAAGACTTTGCACGAAAATTGTTCTTTGTGGAGATTTTGGTTTTATTTTATAATGAACATATAATGTTCATTACAAAAACATAAAAGGAAATAAATGAAACAAGTTTGAAAATCAACATTTATTTTAAAATATACCTATTTTTACACTTATTGTCGAATGAAAAGTCTGTGTGAAATAAAATAGAAACACAATATTCTTATAGCTTGTTTTAATAGCTTTCAGTGACAGACACTCAAATCACCCTAGTTATAAGCATTTTATAACTACATGTAAAATAATATGCAAGGGGAAAATGGTGTGCGAGCGCCGAACACTTGCCGATCTAAGGTGTACATTAAGCGGCGGAGCACGCTGATCCGGAAAGGTTAACCCTAGAATAGGAATCTTGAGTCATTTATACATGTTACCACTAATGTGTGAATCATGGTGATTATTTCAAGGTATTGGAGAAAGTTTGAGGGAGTGACAGTGATATACCATCAGGCATCACCTTTATAAAATGTATCTTAAGAATTTGCCCATTTCTTTCTTTTTTTAATTATTATATTAAGAAATGCAGACAGACATAGTAAAATAAAGGTACCTAGATGTATTGGAACATACAGGTTACCATCAGCCACAAAATGAAGAACTAGGTTTGAAAAAGGAAAAATGATGCCCACAAAATGGTGTTCCAATAAAAAGAAGCATGACTAAATTAATATTGTTTTATTAATTATATTAATGTGGTTAATACTTATCTAATACATATAAAATAATATATATCATATTATATATTAAATTGGTCTGTGTATTATGTATATAGCAAACAATTAGTATTAAATATTCTGAAATGTAGTTTTTTCATATGATAAGTATCTTATCAGGTCAAATGAAAAGGGAAAGGATTTTATATTTATTAATAGCCATTTTTTATGTAATAATTACATATTATATGTAATATAATTTGTATTCATTATATGTATATAAAAATGTTTGAACAAGTGTACATATTCTGACATAGTAAATCAGTATTATAATGATTATATTTTTTGTTGATGAAAAATATTTGTTTACTAGTTCGCCGTTACCATGGAGGTCATGAGTTCAAAGCCCCATCTATGGATGAGCTACCTGTGCCTCGGGGATCTTGGCAAGCTCAATATGATGCCAAACAGAAGAAATACAACACCGTTCTAGCTTTCGGGATTGCTTTTACAGTCTTCTCCATCACTGTTGTAAGTATTTGGTTTCATTGTAGATGAAGAGTACCCCATAGTGCATGTGACTTTGTAATAAATTTATGTTAAAACATGGGATTTGTTCAGTTGGGCACTCAAATATAATGTACATTCTATATTAGTTCAGAACTATGGTACTATAACATGAGGTAAATTCCAGTAACTAGGAAAATCGATAAGTTAACTCTTCATTTAAATAAAAAATAAATTGAAAGTTATGATAGAAACTATTAATTTGACAGATGCCAAACTAAACATAGAAAAATATGAATAGTAATGAAAGTTTGTCCTTATGGCAAACCACGAAACAAACTAAAGGTAAATTCTATGGTTCTATCCAACCCTTTATCCCCTGTAAGCCCTGGTTCTTTCCTCAAAAAAACAAAATAAACAGTTCACTTCTGTCATCATACGACTTCCCTTGGGATTTGTCTGTTTCCCAGTATTTTTGGTCAAGATCCGGGTAACCGGTAAGGACCATTCTATATGTGAATGTGGCCTTGAGGAAGGTACTCTTGGAACATAAGGAAGGTACTCTTGAACATATTTTTTTCTATTGCCCTAAATTTTCAATTCCTTTATATGACCTTCTACCGAAGATATCCCTCGCCCCATCAACATTCCTTTTCTTCTTACTTTATGCCATTCCCCTTTCATAAAGATTCTTTACAAATTTATTTCCTGCAATAATATTAAATTTTAATTTCTATCCTCCATACTTTCTATGCTTCTATTAGGCACATATTCCCACGTAGTTAATATTATGGGTGTTTGTTACTAACCATACTAACTCTTGTTGCCTATTCTTCAGTTCACAAAAAAAAACTACAGCTATATCAACCGATCATTTCCTTTTAATCAGCTCTTTATATACTTCAATCAGTTAAATCATACTCCCAGCTTGAAGCTAGAATCTCTCCAGCTTGACGTTGGCCAAATCGTCGACATTCAGTCAACGGAGCCATTTAATATAAAAAAAAAGTTTGTATATTTTCTAATTC
Source organism: Leptidea juvernica (assembly GCA_949711755.1). Lineage (NCBI taxonomy): Eukaryota > Metazoa > Arthropoda > Insecta > Lepidoptera > Pieridae > Leptidea > Leptidea juvernica. Next base: position 1,159,457 of record CATIXQ010000023.1, on the reverse strand, counting down.
TAATAATCTCTAATTTTATAATTATTCCTTGAGAATTCTTTTCGAAGTCATAATTTACTTAATAATAATTTTTTTTATGGGTAAGGAAGACAAACAAGCATGCGGGTCACCTGGTGATAAGTGATCACCGCCACCCACAGGAATCGGGTGAAACAGCTCTTTGGAACAATCCTCATGATACATGCGTTACAAGACACATAATGAAGCGATAAGCAAGGCCAAGTGATTCAGCCTTTCACAGATCAAGCTGGGGTGTGCCAGACCAGATATGACAGCAATACTCCATATGTGGCCGGACCTGCCCTTTGTAGACCGCTATAATGTGGGCCGGCTTGAAGTATTGCCCTACTTGAAGTAATTATGACGCCCAGTTTCTTCGAAGCCAATTGGCTTTGCCCTCCAGATGACCACGGAATTGACATTCGCTTGAGATTTCGAGACCAAGTATTCCGATACAAGGCCAGGCTTTAAGTTTGTATATTTTTAAGTGTTGTTGAACCTGTAGCGGTGGTTTCCGGTGTGGAGACATCGACCTGCATCTAATTTATTATTGTCTGTAGAGACCAATAAATGTCATCAGCTAACTTAAATTACTTTGTGAATAATTATATTTAAACCGATCTTTTGCCCAAGTCATCTCCTTCCGCTTGATTCTTTAGCGTTGCGTAGAGATGTGGGTTCTCTCTGTATCTTCTACCATATTTATCACGGGGAGTGCCCAGAGGAGCTATTCGGGTTGATTCCAACGCAACGACATTACGTCAAAATGCAAAATACCACCCGCGTCACTTTGACGTCTGGCATTCCAAAACCAGTTTTCCAAATCCACTTTGTTGAATCAATTACCGGCTGCTGTTTTCTCGAACCGATACGACTTAGGGATCTCCAAGAAAAGAGCTTACTCCCGACTTAAAGGCCGGCAACGCATCTCTTGACGCTTCTTGTTGCGGATGTCTACGGGCGGTTGCCTCTCCACTCCCCATCCCGTGAGCCTCTTGTCCGTTTGCCCTCTTATATAAAAAAATATTTGCCAAATGTGTTGTTGTAGCTTTGTTGCTTATCCTGACTTGAAGAAGGAGCACACAATTAAATATTATTGTTTGTTGCAGGCGAAGGGATCAGGTCTTCTCTACTTCAACTACTCACCACCAAAGTCCATTGACTAAATATTTCATCAGAGTGTATTTATTATCCTTATTGTTAGATCAATTATAAACTACGACTAGTATTAAAACTTGCTTTGTGTTTTATTGAATATCAAAGGCAAAATCAAGCAAGAAATTTAAAGGGCACACCAAACCCTTTAAATTTCTTGAAACACTTGGGGGTGTCCAGGCTCTTTAATTATAAATGTTTATTACGTCTGTTATAATAGTTCGGTTTATGGCCCTAATAACTATGTAATAAGAATCACTTTGCGAACAAGTGTGTTGAAAAAAAAATTATGTCAATTTTTTGAATTTGGAGCCTTTCTTACATATACTAAGAGATAAAAGTAAATTCTAGTCTATTTTGCTCATATTAATTTTTGAAAGCAAACAGTAAACGAACACGTTTTTGAAACAGTTGACTAGCCTAGCGAAACTATTAGAAAAATGCGATTCACTCGATTGTATGAAACGTACAGTCATTGATAGATTGACATATGACGGCTATAATCTTGTAAAAAACGGAGATAGCCGAAATCTACTACGTTATATGCAACTTTTCGCTTTCAAACTTAGCCGGATTATACTGGGCTAATTGCCATACTGTAATTACTACTATTTCAAACTTATGTCAAATCATTGTACGTTTCATACTAAACTAAATTTTAATTTTTACTTACGCAGTCCCGCCTCTTATTACGTAGAATTGACATCCTCTTTGCTGTTGACTAGTCTACCTCAGAGCTCTACTTAAAAGTTAAAGCCAAAGAGTATAATAATATATAGGGAAAAGAGAGCCCTCTCTACGCGTTATGAGCGGTCTATTTGAAAACTAGCGCCATCTGGAGATTGGCACCGAAAATAACTATATATAAGCTCGAAATTATAAAATTCATTTTTAATGTTGTGACGCAATTAAATAACTAACTCTACTTTTTAATGTAGGTATTGCAATTTTTGTTATAATAAATGTTGAAATTGCGCGTAGAGTTAGTTATTTAATTTTGTCACAACATAGAACATAAAGGATAGATTTAGTAGTGTAAATATGCAAAATGGAACCCGAGAGCTACATAAATGCGCAAACGCTAGAAGTAGCCGCCATTTTATGGCAGTGAGACAACTAAAGAAAAGTTGAAAGGTTTCAAAACGAGTGACAGATGATAAAGCTTTCATTTTCGGGCCAACTAACAGATGGCACTACACCCCTGGTTAAAGCCACTGAACTGGCGGCTGTCAAAGTGCTTTTGTGCCTGTTTGATATTCGCCATTTTGGCGCTGTTGCCCATGTAGCGCGAGTCTGCGGTACTAAAACTAGTGATAACTAGGTTCTCAGCAATCAGCATTACTGTGTTTCGGTCTGAAGGGCGTCGTAGATTGTGAAATTACTGGGCAAATGAGACTTAACATCTTATGTATTGTAATGGGCAGGGCGTATTAATTACTATCAGCTGAACGTCCTGCTCGTCTCGTGCCTTATTTTCATAAGAAAAAGGTGAGAAAAAAAATGTCTCAAGATTACGGGCGCAATTGTAGTGCCTCTCAGAATTTTTGGGATTTTTCAAGAATCCTGAGCGGCATTGTATTGTAATAGGCAGCTGCTGGTCTCGTCCCGTATTTTCATTAAATAAAACTAAGTGGAAAGCCAAGGAAATAAAGAAAAAAAACGATTAGATTAGTTTCGTATATTTTTCTTAAGAAAATAAACCATGTAATAATAATAATTAAATAACAAGTATCATATCACACATAACGTCGCTTACCTTCGATCAAACAAGTACTAACTTCTGTGTTCCATATCCAATACAGAATTGAATGACTCATGAGTGAAATTAATCAACCCTTCCTGCTATGCAATACAAAATAAACTATCGCAATATTGTAAAAGTATTTAAAAAAAAGTCAACCTTATTTCTGTTAGAAAATAAGGTTTAGTTTCGATTAGAGTGAAATGAACATTGACGTCGCTGCATGTCTTATTTTCGCAGTTTTTAAAATCACACTAAATACTATGAACTACAAAATCTATGTACTGAACTACAAAGAGGATGTAAATACTACATAATAAGTAAAAATTGAAATTTAGTTTGGTATGAAACGTGCAGTGATTTGACATAAGATTGAAATATTAGTAATTACAGTATGGCGATTGGTGAAGAAGTATAATCCGGCTAAGTTTGAAAGCGAACAGAAACTTAGTGGATTTCGGCTATCTGCGTTTTTTACAAGATTACAGTCGTCATCTGTCAATCTATCAATGACTGCACGTTTCATACAATCGAGTGAATCGGTTTGTTCTTACAGAGTTTCGGTAGACTGCTGAACTGGACTGATGAATAAAATTACATTCACTCTCACTCACTGTGCTATATTTGAATTACTTCTTGGTGTTATCTGAACTGCCCTACAAAATTACAATACAACAATAGCGGCTTTACAAATAAAATTGGCATAAAGTTATACCTGTGAATAAATCAAGAATATGCAAAATGTTTACAAACCAATACATTTTGCTTACGATTGGTTTAATCGGCCGTATAACGTTACCCGAGTTTATTTGCAAGGCTGCTTGACATTCGAAAAACTTTGGAATTATCATTGTATTGACAGTGTTGTCAGCAACAATAGCCGTATAATCCGCTGCCTCCTTAATCAGGGGATTGCGGTGATTGTCTAGGACTTACGGGAGAAAATGAATTGGACCGTTTGGAGTTTGTCAATAATGTTGGGTTTAGCATGAGCGAAAACTGGAGCGACGTAAGTCATTACCGGTCGAATGCAAGCCTTGAAGAGTGTTCGCTTGTTTCTAAAAGACATTCTACTGTGTCTACCTAACATACTGTTTATGCGGTACAGGTAGAAGCGGGCGGTACCGGTCACCTTCCGGACGTGAGGTCTGAGAGTCGAGGGTCACACCTAAGTACTTGGCTGTGGACCTGAAAGGGATAGGGGAGCTTAATAGATGAATGGGTCGATCCTGGTAGAAGCGTCTGCGCTTAAGATCGAAACAGACTGCTGAGCTTTTATCCGGGTTGACTGAACTGAGCGTAGGAGCCTGGAGAGGACTGAAGATATCTGTGGGAATGGACGTAGAGGGCGGTATCGTCGGCGAACAGAGATAGTTGTACTCCATTACTAGGGATGGGAATAATGTTGGTATACGATAATTATAGAAGCGGTGAGAGCACTGAGTCCTGTGGAACCCCAGCCGTGAGCAGGCGTGGGGAGGAGAGGACACCTTCGTGTTTGAAACGAAAAAAGTATCCACTGTGCGGACTAATCCGATTAGGAGGCCTAGAGAGTGGAGTTTGTAAATTAGACCTTCGTTCCATACTTTGTCTGCGTTCGAGCGTTAAGCGTTTGGGACATTAAGCGAGAGAGGTCACCAATTGGTGATGCTCAGCCAGCGCATAGAGGCGCTCCTTGGCAGACCTAGCTGAACGGAGTTTCTTAGCCAGTATGGAGAATTCGTTGATGTTTAATTTCTCCACTGTGGATGTCACTCAGTTTATGCACTCTTGACTTTCATGATTCACTGATGCATTCGTACACGCTGTCTGTCAATGGGACGACGTATAGCTTACCAGCGATAGAAGTTTATATGGAAATTGCAATTCACGCGTCCCAATAAAAGGTGATAAGAATGACTTATCGGGTATATAGCATCAGATTATTTACAGCTAATTACTGACAGTAGAATTTAGTAATTTATCTCTATCTGTAGATAGTATATAGGGAACGGCCGTAAGGGAAATTGGAGGTTCTTCCTTCGCTTAGAAGGCTGCTTCTTAGCTTCTACGGAATACAGGGACGACGGGCACGGGGGCATCCGTGGTAATTCGCGGGATGTCCTACCTGCCCTCAGCGGACGCAAGCTGGAGTAGTCTTCGCATCACAAGTGCGTTTGCAGTCCTTTGTGGTGTGAGGCTCTAGGTTCTTGACGCACCTTGCCGAGGCGAAGCAGTTGGCCGCTTCGTGGCCGTACGGCTGGCAGCGGTGACATTATCCGGGGAAACCCCGTTTATGTGGAGCTTCCACCCAGATGTTGGATAGCCCACATACGGAGACGTTTCTTTAAAGATTTCCCTGGCTTCAGGGACATTGGTTAGGATGACCAACACTAGTGGGTATTTCTTTCCGGATGGGCTGTACAGCCTCGGCCTTGAATCTTTGTTTAGTCAGGTCCTCCGGTATGACCTCACTGGGGAGCTCATATTGGGGGCCACGAAGGGTAGCTTTCACCTTGCGCACTTCCGGGAGCGCATAGATGTGATAGGGGACATTAATGTGAGTGAGGAGGCGAGTAAGGACTCGGAAGTCCGCCGTAGTCGGAACGACTACACATACGCGACAGATGAGCGCTACAAGTGGTCGATGTCAACGGGATGCACCTCAGTGCTCCCTGGCGATGTCTGAGAATGCGTCCAAGATGTCCTGCGTTGAGAGCGGCAGCACCAGACCCGCGCCGGGGTAGCACGCCGCAATGCGCGCCTGCGATCAGAACCACGTGTCAACACTTGTTACGACTCAATTCACGCTGCAGGATAACCTGTTTTTGAAGTTATACTTCTTTAGACGCGTTATGAAAAAATTATGAGAGTGAAATTTAAAGATGCGCGCGCATCAATGTAACACAAAAGTAACACGGTGAACTTGGTTCCTAAGACTTTCTGACGTTTGCGTCATTCGTTATTTTTTTTGGTTTCTTCGTCATTATTAGGACAGGCAAAGGGTTCAAGCCCATACAGCCGTATTCATTGTGTAATAATTAATTATCACAGCCATCTTTGCAAGATTCTTACAATATTGTTCTTTCTACAAACGTAGAATAGCACGAGGAATAAATAATTTTAACGATTTTTGCTTCGTTAGGCATAGTATAAAAGAAGTATAACTTCTTGCGTGCATACGTGTGTTCACAGTATGGCACGTTACACCACTTGCAGCAGGTTACTCCGCGGTTCGGTTAGTCGGTGTGGCGACTGACGCAGTCCAATGTCCCACTCACCTGAAGCGCGACGTGCTGTGCGATGAACTCCTCCTGCATGGCCCGCCACACCACCTGCAGCAGCCCACCCTCCGAGCTCAGGTGTTTCTCCACGGTGCGATACAGCCGGTGCAGCGACTTTCGCACCTCAGCCGCGGGGTACAGCGCCAGCAGCTTCCGCAGCTGATGCTTGCTGTAGGCCGTCCGGTAGCACACCTGGCGCACGACACAAACCAGGATAACGTCATGCTTTTTAATCACCGCCTATTGAAATGGATCGTTAAGGGCCTTTTTTAGGAGGTATGCGCGTTTATGAAGACACTACGTCGTGATGACTTAAAACCACCTTGCATAGAAGTTCATTCCACATTTTGGTTGTACATGAAAAAAAAAAACATGTTACGCGAAATACATGTGACTCAAATTCAGCCAATCGACGTGCGTAATACCTGACCCAGGTCGAATTCATTTTTTTTAAGGAAAAGGAGGACAATTGAGCGTACGGGTCACCTGGTGTGTTAAGTGATCACCGCCGCCCACATTCTCTTGCAACAGCAGAGGAATCACATCAGCGTTGCCGGCCTTTAAGGAAGATGTATGCGCTTTTTTTGAATTGAATTTGATTTGTTGCACGTGGAAAAAAGTTCCTTGAAAAAAGGAAAAGGGCGGGGGGAGGATATCCTAATTTGTGGCGTGTCGTGCGAAAGTGGAATTCGGCGGCACCTGATTAGGTGAAGCAGTTCTTCGGAACACTCCCCGTGATAAATGAGGTAGAAGACACACAATGAAGCGACGTCTCTACGCAATGCCAGGTAATCGAGCCATTCACAGAGCACTGGGTACCCGACAATTAGAGCAGCTCTGCGTTGCACACGGTTCGAGCTGATACTGGGGTGCGCCAGACCAGAAAAGACCGCAATACTCCATGTGTGGCCGGACCAGCGTTTTGTAGAGCGCTAGAATTTGGGCCGGCTTTAAGTATCGCCTTGGTCTATTTATGACGCCCAGGTTCTTCGAAGCAAATTTTGCTTTGCCCTCCAGATGACCACGGAAATGACAAACGCTCGAAATTTCGAGAGCCGAGAAATTTGGACAAGGTTAATTTTACCTCATTCTTATTATTTTACCTCTTCTTATATACCTTCTCAAGAGGGGACAAGTTTCTTACTCTGCACTGCTCGACGATTTTGTGTGGATTGCAATGGGCATGGTGGATCAATTACCATCAGCTGTACGACCTGCTCGTCTCGTCCTTACTGTCATAAAAAAATGGCGCTCTGAAAGAGAAGAAACGGCGCAAGAAACTCTCCTGGCATTCTTTTTTGCGCTTGACTATTGCTTTTTGGGCTGTCTTAGCTAAAGCTCAGTATAATCTTATCTCTTACTGTCATAAAAAAAATGCACTCTGAGAGAGAAGTAGCGGCGCAAGAAACTCTCCTTCGTTCTTTTTAGTAGAATAGACTAGATAGACTGACCTCCTCCTCCCTGGCGCCCGCCGCGACGGCTTCGGCCACGCCCTCGAAGAACTGCGTGATCTTGTCGAGCGGGCGGCCGAAGTAGTGCGTGACGTAGTGCCTCAGCGCGTCGTTGTACTTGGCGCGTGTGTCACGCCGCACAGCGTCCAAGGCGGGCACGCGCAGCGCGCTGACGGCGGCGTGTAGCCGGTGGTAGTTCTCGAGCTGAAGCACGGCGCGAGGCGTGCGCGGGTGCTCGGCCGCACCGATGGCAGCCACCATGGAGCTACACAGCGACAGGTACCTGCCACGACACAATTTGATTGAAATGTAATAAGGACTTCTAGTAAACATTTTACTTAGCTCCTGAAAAACATTCCAAGCAACAAACATCACATTTAAAGGAATTCGTGTTTAAAATTTAATAAATATTAGTGTATTCCATACGCGTACATTATAACACTAGAAATAAGGGATAGCTTGTAAATAATTCTAGTAGGCTTCATAAGATACATAATAGCTGTAAGGGTAAATGTATGTATACACTTCTATAATAAAGTCCCGGCCACTGTTCAGGCATTATCTATAGCAAAAAAAGAATGCTGGGAGAGTTTCTTGCGCCGCTTCTTCTCTCTCAGAGCGCCATTTGTTTCCGAAGCGGTAGTAGTATCTAGTATATTAGAAATGACATCAAAAAGAATTCTAAAGGAATCAATTTTGAGAAAATAAATACTTTTTATGTGGGTTAGGCTACTAAATCATGATGTCATTTAAAGAGTGACAGAAACGCCGCCATTTTTTGTCAGTCCGTTAATATGAATCACGTGACCAGTTTTGTGTTCTTAGCTCAATTTCGACATGATTGTGGTTTAGAAAGTTTTTCTGGAATTGCGTCCAATTAGGGATGATCGATATTCATCGATGGTGAATAAATATCGATGTTTCGCCGGAAAACATCGATGTTTTGATATCGATGTGTTGAGTTCGATATAACTGACGCATCGATTTTATAAGATTACGAGAAAAATATCGAAACGTCAACTTTTCCTTAGGGTGCCATCAGGGTGTGTAACGGATGTACTAGGTTCAATTATCAAGTAACATAGTCATTAGATATGAGTAACTATTTTCCACTAGATGAGACTACTCAGACACCTGACAAAGATATTTTTTTTGCAGAGTGTGCCCAAAAATACTGGGAATGTTAATTTATTATTCATTACCTTTGGAATTTTTATAACAATAAACAATTTTTCTCAATATAATAAACTTTTTTTTTGTTACCGAAAACATCGATGTTTTCATACAAATTGTTTTTTTTTCAATCTATATTCATCGTACATCGACACTTTTGATTCGATGTTAATATCGATATCAACATCGATGGTTTTCTAATATCGACCATCCCTAGAAACTCTCTAAACTAAAAAATCTCTTTTTATGTTCCTCGAGCCTCCTCACGTTCTTAATCTACCTTTTATATACCACTTTGTAGTACAAACTCTCCCAGCAAAAAAAATATGAAACTACTGCAAGATGGTTAGACATTGTTCGCAATTATTGTTTTTTTTTTCTTTTGTTTTTCTTGATTGTTAAGTAAGGACCTAATTTATGTTGTTTTCAGCCTTTTGCTGATGATTTGAAAATTGTCTTTAGCTTTAAGTAACACAAAATTTTCGTTAAACAAAGAATATAATATATTATACCTATTAAGTATGTCGAGTTAGCCTGAAAGTGGAGTGTACAACAATCTAAAAGAATTTTTAAATTTCTATAGTTTAAGATAGTTGTATGCACGTCGGTTTTCTAATAAATAAATATATATAGACTAAACTAAAACACATTTATTACAATATCGTGTGATTATTACAGGTATTTTTCAAATACATTAACTAGTATGCCTAATATGTTTACTTTACTTTTAAATAATTAATGGAACTGCTAGTAGCAAGTCTGCTTGATTAATATACTATTTTTTTTAAAAAGGAGGACATATGAGTGTAAGGGTCACCTCGTGTTAAGTGATCACCGCCGCCCACATTCTCTTGCAACACCAGAAGAATCACAGGTACGTTGCCGGCCTCTAAGGAAGGTGTATGCACTTTTTTTGAAGGTCACAAGGAAGTTCATTCCACAGCGTTGTAGTACGCGGAAGAAAGCTCCTTGAAAACCGCACTGTGGAGGACCGCCACACATCCAGATGGTGGGGATGATATCCAAACTTGTGGCGTGTTATGTGAAGGTGGAATTCGGCGGCAGGAATCAGGTCTATTATATATTATAGTTATTTAATTATGATCGAAAATTACTGTTTGTTTCCTGAATTAAATAAATAAAAATGTAATCAGGACTTGATTTCGTTTAGAACATACAACATTACGAACATATTTCAAACTCACCAACGGTCCAGATCAGCGCGGCGTCCCTTAGCAAATATCTCCTCACACACGGCGCTCATCTCCTCCAGCTCCGAGATGAAGCTAAATATACCGCACTTGGGCTTTTTACTGGCCTGGCAACGAACACAAATTCAAATATTTTTATTCAAAATAGGATATGATATCACTAATTTAAAAAAAAACTACCACCCATTCGAAAAAAGGTGCCTCAGACTTGAAGAGAACGGGAGCAACAAACTCAGCTTTATTTTCATAAAAAAATTATCATTTATGTAGCCGTTAATTTCAGGGCAAATGCGACTTAACATCTCCAAGGTGTCAACGCAATTGTAGTACCGTTCATAATTTTTGGGTTTTTCAAGAATCCTGAGAGGCACTGCATTGTAATGGGCAGGGTGTATATATTCCATATAAATATCCTATATGAATATCCGAAAAAAATAAAAAACTGTTTCAGTGTACATTTTAAAAATAGGGTTTTGACTACATGACAGATTCGACCTTCAGGAGTACGATGGCATATTTAACTCTATTTTGACCAAAGAGTGATTTGAGTCCTTTCTGACCTTTCGAAAGCGGGAAGTGCCCTTTGGCACTAGATCTTCCATATACACCAAAATTTAAAGTGCCCTTCGGCACACTACGCCCTGACCAAGTTCTGACTCTCATTTTCTGTATAAGATAGTTTCTTTTGCATGGTCTTATAGTTTGTTTCAATAGTTTTCTTATATATTCTCACATCTTCAGCCGGAAGACGTCCACTGCTGGACAAAGGCCTCCCCCAAAGATTGCCAAGACGATCGGTCCTACGCTGCCCTCATCCAACGTATTCCGGCGATCTTGACCAGATCGTGAGTCCATCTTGTGGAGGCCTACCAACACTGCGACTTTTCTGCCCCAACGGCCATCTATCCGTCGAACTATGTGCCTTGCCTACTGCCACTTCAGATTCGCAATAATTTGGACTATATCGGTAACTTTGGTTCTCCTACGGATCTCCTCATTTCTGATTCGATCTCGCAGAGAAACTCCGAGCACAGTCCTCTCCATTGCCCTCTGAGCGACCATGAGCTTACTCATATTCTCTCTTCTTCACAGTCGTTCCATCATTGCTGAGGATCGTGACTCCGCTTAAGTTCGTCTACAGCTTTCTTAAATCTGTTTCGGTCTGTCGCATGGTGGAGTGCGATGAAATTATTATACTACTCATATTCTCTCATATCATCCTAATTATAAACAATTTATTAATACACGTAAAATAAAACGCATTGTCAGGGCGCGCGCCAAAATGGCGCCGATCTATGGCACACCGCGTGGCACTTGCCGATCACAGAAGGTTAACTACGTCCAATTGAAGTGGCGTCGGTGGTACCTGGCGCACGGCGTCTGGCAGCGCAGCCAGACGCTCTGCTACGGCTCGGTCGGCTGCGCGCTTGGCAGCCACGGCTAGTGCAGCCAAGACCCCCCTCGACCAGCGCGCCTCTCCCTCAGTCTCAGTCTCGCCAAGCACGCGCCGGCTCACGCACGCAAGCGCACGCATCGCGCCGCTGGAATAAACACGCCACCGGTCATCACACGCGCACAGTGGGGGACAGTGGGTAACTTTATGCAAAAAAAAATATTGCATTAGGCGTTACTTTGCGGAAATCCATAATCCATAATTATACAAATGATTTATGCTTACGATGATGATTACGTGTCTCGTGCCAGATTTTGGCGAGACAACACGTCCTGAGCATGCCTCGTGTAGAGGTGAAACACGTTTCGAATAAAAAACAAATATTGGCCGAATTAACACTAAAGAAAGCTTAAATCATTTGTATAACTTTATTCAATTCGGCATAAAATAAGCGCTTTTGGATCGTCACAATAATTATTATTTCTTTTAAATTATGTTCGTGATATTAAGCTCGTGAGAAGAAACTACAAAACATCTCAACGGCCACTATTTCAATCAATAGAGTATTTTACAATGGCTGTATTTTAAGAAACAAATTATGTATTTTAGGAGTGGTAGTGCCATGTTGGGTCCTCACGGACACAACCGAATTGGGCCGGCACGCCCGGAGAAATACCACTCCCCCACTCGAAACCGGCGTAAAATAGCGGCTATGCCGCTGTGTTTCGTCCGGTGAGTGGGGTATCCGGAGGCCTACACCCCCCCTCCCAAATACAAATGGCAGCACAGACTAAAACGAGACTACTCCAGGACGGTACCAGGCTATGCAGCCCTGGAGAATCCTTCCCTGGGCGTCTACAATTAGGGCCTGTACCTAACAGTGGTTACCCAGGCTGCCCCGCGTATTCTGGAGGCGGCAAATCTGCGCTGACTCGGGGCAAACAGAGCAGGAGGCTCAAACCACCCTCCTCCACACTAGCTGTGGACTTTTGGCATCAGCATACGTCACGTTTGGCAAACCAAACGTGACGTCTGTGGCATAGAACTCCCCTTAGTAGATTATTGGATACCTAGCAAAGTATTTCTTGCACTGAGAGAAGAAAGGACTATATGTGCGGCGGTTAGTGTATTAGTTACTAAGTTAATTTTATGTAAATGTTCACTGTTTTAAAGACTTTATTATTTACTACATATACATTACGTGGAATCTGTGAAAAATACCCCAAATCCCTAACTCTCTAGGGGTGCCCCTAACTAGCTAGAGCTGCGCCAAACTCACTAAGGGTGCGCCAAACACACTAAGGGTGCGCCAAACACACTAAGGGTGCGCCAAACACACTAAGGGTGCGCCAAACTAACTAAGGGTGCGCCACACTCACTAAAAGTGCGCCAAACTTACTAGGGGTCATGGCGCTCCAGGTGCGCCAGCAGCGCCGTGAGCGGCGGCAGCAGCGCGGGGAACAGCTCACCCATTACGCGCCGCGTGTCGCTCGACATACGGCGCTCAACTCGCTCGCCCTCGCTCTTCTCGCTTCGTTCGCTTCTCTCGCCGTCGCTACTGTCACTCTGTGAAAGAATCAACGAGGCATTAAAACAAATCCTCCCATCGTATCGAATAAAAGCTTTAAGTATAATATAAATTTATAACACCGCGAATCTCCTCTCGTACTAAGACTACATTTTATTTATCACCTTATAAAAGCAATTATGCAGGAAATACATTTGTGAGGCGCTCTTGTAGTTTTTACAATATACATCTTACTGAAATTGATATATTTTCATTAAATATACAAAAATATAAGAAAATAGTAGGTGATATTATACTCAATTTAAAAAAATAGTAACTCTAAATAATACAATCATTGTTATTATGTCCTGTTCTTAACTATACTCTTATAACTGTTTAAATTTTCGTTTTGTTTGTAGTAATTTTGTAGTTTTTACTTTTGGTTTAAAATATATTTGTTTTTTTTTTTTCATTATTGTCTGTTGTAAACATAATTAGTATTTAATTTATGGAACTGTTTTGGTCTTCTAGTTTATGTATATTTGTAACCTTACTATTGTAAAAGACTGTTTTGTTCCTGAATAAATAAATAAATAATATAATATAGGTATAGGCAGTAGAAAATATTCAAAGTTAATATTACACATTATTGTTACAATACAACGCTTGTATTACGTCACTTTAGTAAATACTACATTTATTTATAAATACAAACATTATTATTGATAAAAAGTGCACAAATTGACTTTCGGTACATTTCTATGTATATTTTTATTGAAAAGTGCGCAAAAAAAGAATGCTTGGAGAGTTTCTTGCGCCGCTTCTTCTCTCTCAGAGCGCCATTTGTTTCCGAAGCGGTAGTAGTATCTAGTAGTTATTAGAAATGACATCAAAAAGAATTCTAAAGGAATCAATTTTGAGAAAAAAAAACCTTTTATGCCTTTTTAACTGTGAGCAGATGAATTTTGGAATGCTATAATAGCGAGTTTAACACTACATCAGAAGAATCCCGAAGTTAATTCCAGGTTTTCAGGTGAATAACAATCACTCATGGCGTGCGTGCTACAGCTAATATTTTTTTTTTGTAAGAGCAGGACAAACGTGTGTACGGGTCGCCTGATGTTCAATGATCACGGCACATTCCCTTGCAACACCAGAAGAATCACAGAAGCGTTGCCGGCCTTTAAGAACGCGCTTTTTTAAATGTCGTATCGTCCCGGAAACACCACACAAGGGAGCTCATTCCGCAGCTATTTTTATTTTTATGGAATAGGAGGACAAACGAGCGTTCGGGTCACCTGTTGTTAAGTGATCACCGCCGCCCACAATCTCTTGCAACACCAGAGAAATCACAGGAGCGTTGCCGGCCTTTAAGGAAGCCAGCTTGGTTGTACGTGGAAGAACGTTCAATGAAAACCGCACTGTGGAGGCACGCCACACATCCAGATGGTGGAGATGATATTCTAATTTGGGCTGTGTCGCGCGAAGGTGGAATTGGCCGGCAATAATCAGGTCCAACAGCTCTTCGGAACACTCACCGTTATAAATGCGGTAGAAACAACACGATGAAGCGACTTCTCTACGCAAGTCCAGCTGACAGAGCATATTTGATTTTCTTATAGACAATTATTAAGTATTGTTTTACTCGAGAAACAACAAGATATATTTTAAAATAACAGAGAAGCATTTTCATTAATTATTGCGGCCCTTGTTATGTTTCTCATTTACTTGTTCTAACAGTGTATCGACTTGAGTGACTAGTGGGAGGCTCCTTTGCACAGGAAGCCTGCTAGATTATTGGCATAGGTTACACAACGGCGGCGCCAATTTCTGCCGTGAAGCCGTAACGTGTAACCATTACTGTGTTACGGTCTGGAGCAAGGACCTTGCTAGAAAACCAATGCACGCCGCATTGGTTTTCTAGCAAGGTAGGCACTGTGATCTAACTAGTCGCAAATGAGCTTTGGAATATGCAAAGCTTAGCATCTAGCGTAAAGAAAAATTTTAAAAGTGGGTGTTCAATAGAAGTTTCATTATAAAATAACGGAACTAAATTAAACTAAATTAACTTAAACACTCGTGCTATATGTATTTCAGTTTATAACGAGGTAGGCACTGCCTAATTGCCTATATGATATGCACGCCCCTGGTTTGGAGGGCGCCGTAGCTAGTGAAATTACTGGGCAAATGAGACTTAACATCTTATGTCTCAAGGTGACGAGCGCAATTGTAGTGCCGCTGTGAATTTTTGAGTTTTTCAAGAATCCTCGTCTCGTCCCTTATTTTCATAAAAAAAAAATTTAGGATCCGCGCACCTTACAATCCAGGTCTAGGGCGAAGAATTGAGAACAGAAGTCCTGCTCACTGTTGCACAACGTCTCCATCAAGCTGAGCACCTGCAAGACACATTTGGATGACATTAATTAAGATATGAGCATGGGGTGTTAGTTCAACTTATAATAGTGAATTGCATGTAACTAATTCTAGTAGGCTTCATAAGATACATAATAGCTTTAAGGGTAAATGTATACACTTCTATAATAAAGTCCCAGCCACTGTTCAGGCATTATCTTTAAAAAAAAATGTTTTATAAAAAAATGGCTCTGTCGTAAATACTATTACTCCACTGCTGAATATCTAAATGATCGGACAGCCTGGGACTAGATTGTGATTATTTTATAGCGATAGAAATGACTGTACAATATTGTATATTTTTATTGAAAAGAGCGCAAAAAAAAGAATGCTGGGAGTTTCTTGCGCCGCTTCTTCTCTATCAGAGCGCCATTTGTTTCCGAAGCGGTAGTAGTATCTAGTAGTTATTAGAAATGACATCAAAAAGAATTCTAAAGGAATCAATTTTGAGAAAATAAACGCCTTTTATGCCTTTATGCCTTTTTTAAAAGTATTATTAGCAGGCGTGTGTCACTGCTTTATTATCTATTCGAGATAGCTAAGCTGTTGTTTATCAATCTCTCGTCGCAATGCACGTGCCGCTATATACTTTCCTTTAGGTACTTTAGGACAAGAGTCCTTTACACATACTTTCCTTTCTCAGATTGGATTAAAAGTCCTCTCATACGCAGAGAAGCTTAAACAAGTGTTGGATAAAGAAACAAAAAAGTAAACATTACAACCTTAGCCTAAACAATGTTAAAAGACGGACCGCTAGTATCTAGTGACTATTATCTCTATACCTATCACTCGTACGCAGCTATGGTGTCAGTTGGACTAGCGAAACTCTGAAAGAAAAAAGCGATTCACTCGGTGTTGCATGAAACGTGCAGTCATTGATATATTGACAGATGACGGCTATAATCTTGTAAAAACGGAGATAGCCGAAATCCACTACGTTTTACTGTTCGCTTTCAAAGGACGGTGAGTAATAATATAAAAACATTGAAACGTTGCCAAAAAGAAAGAAACTGAAACGATTTTAAAATTTTTCTTACCAATAGAAAGCCACATCGAGTGTTGTAATGAAATTCAGTACAACATTACAACACTCGTTTGGTGACTAAGACTGGCTTTTGTAATGTTAGCAGTAAGCTAACTGTTTCAGAATTTTTTATAGAAGATTCATATTATGGGTGTAGATAAAGTCTGGTATGCAACTGTTGATAATTAGGTATTAGGATACATAATAGCTTTAACCTTTCCGCATCGGACGTGCCCGCGGGCACTGGAAATTCAAAAAACAATAAGAGCGGCTGTGCCGCGGGGCACTCTTTTACCTCATCCAGTTTTCACCCTTATTAGGTGTACAAGATGGTTTATTTGCCTACGCAGTTATGAACGAGTGAATTCCCAAACACATTTCGATCCGTTACGATTCAAGGCCACCAATATTCGACGTCATAGCTTTACGGACAAAGCACTTATGTGTTCACTTGGCGGCCGGCGCAGCGAGCGGTCGTTATCAAGACTTTACACGAAGATCGTTCTTTGTGGAGATTTAAGCTTTATTTTATAATGAACATATACTATTCATTACAAAAACATAAAAGGAAATAAATAAAACAAGTAATTAACAATAATAACAATATTTATTTTAAAATATACCTATTTTTACACTTTTTTTCGAATGAAAAGTCTGTGTGAAATAAAAAAGAAAGACAATATGAATAATTTATACATGGTCTTAAAGCTTGTTTCAATAGCTTTCAGTGACAGTCACTCAAATCACCCTAGTTATAAGCATTTTATAACTACACGTAAAATAATACACACGGGGAAAATGCCGCGAAAATGCCGGAAGCTTGCCGATCTACAGTGTACAGCGAGATCCGGAGCGCGCCGATCCGGAAAGGTTATGGGTAAATGTTTACACTTCTATAATAAAGCTCCAGCCACTGTTCAGGCATTATCTATAAATAAATTGAAATGTTTTATAAAAAAATGGCTCTGTCGTAAATCCTATTACTCCACTGCTGAATATCTAAATGATCGGACAGCCTGGGACTAGATTGTGATTATTTTATAACGATAGAATTGACTGTACAATATTGTATATTTTCATTGCGCCGCTTCTTCTCTCTCAGAGCGCCATTTGTTTCCGAAGCGGTAGTAGTATCTAGTAGTTATTAGAAATGACATCAAAAAGAATTCTAAAGGAATCAATTTTGAGAAAATAAATGCCTTTTTATTA
>CATIXQ010000023.1:1111293-1136918 GCA_949711755.1 Leptidea juvernica | reverse complement strand
GAGGCGCCCGACAGCGCACCCCCTCCCCCGACCACCCCTGCCGCCCGGCACAGCTCCGCCGCCCCTGCCTCATCGTCGCAGCGCCACGTTGTCGTTTCTCCGTTTGTTTCCACACTTATTCCGCCACTCTGTAACACATATAGCCTCCATTTAGAGTTTTGGGGAGCTTAGAAACCTGCACTTGTGGGCGGAGGTATCGATCCAAAAAGAAGCGTCTGACGCTCTGAATGAAGCGACACCCATCTCCCCGGTGCGCCCTGGTAACATTGGTCCAGTGATTGATTAGTTATTGCACTCGATTTTCCCTGATCACTGCACAACGGCAGTCCCTTGCTGGCCAATAGCTAATATCTGCTCAAATCTTCCGGCGGTTAGTGGGTGACAACCGGAAGATTTTATAGCATTCACCAGCGTTTTGGCCTGCGCAGTTGATCAACGTATGCGGGGATGATGGAGTCCTGGGGAGCTGAGCGGGATAGGGGTCGGGGTTTAGTTACTCCTGTAACGCAACACGCTCTCTTTGGTCCTGATTTCAAGCTAAACGGTAGACCCGTGAGTAGCGTGGGTAATGGTCACGTGTCCCCGCAAGAGGATGGTGCTCCGACATGCTGACCGGGTAAGAATGGGTGGAGGAACTGATGGATAGAATCGGATCCATCAGCCACCCATCTCGAGATCCCGATGTCGCGCAAGAGGCCAACCAGCTGGACATATATTCCGCTCAGCCCTGATGGTTAAGTTAAGTGGAGGGTAGGGAGCAAGGGGAACGAAATCACACCCGGTTAACAGTATGGACAACATTCAATCCAAAAATGGAGGTACCATAAATGATTCCTCAGTGAAGAAATCCACCAAGACCACCAATACCTCAGCTTTCAGACAACATCTTTTATCAAGAAATCTTCTTGTACATTGAAGGAGCCTTTGATAAGACAAAATTTACAAATATAAAAGAAGCACTACAACACCAAGGAGTATGTACAACTCTAACAGCATGGATTGAAAACATGCTCAAACACAGGGTGATATTGCTTAATGAAGGTGAGACACAGAAAGCAATCGTCGCTAAAGGCTGCCCCCAAGTTGGGCTGTTGAATTAATTAATATCTTACCTTAATAAGATATTACTTTACTGAACAAAGTGAGAAAACAATTGTATTGACAAAAACCACTTCATGAACTTTAACAGCTGAAGTTAAGAAAACGGAATTTTAGGAAAAGATTTTGTGTCAAATTCACATTTAAATGGTGAAAATTTTTCTGGGTCTATAAAAAAACGCTTAGAAGGTAACACAATCAGCAGAATAAACATAATGAATGTAGGCATACAGTTTTAAAAATCTTTACCTCCCAACACTAAGCACAAACTGTTATGACAGGGTAATGATTCTCACCTGATTACTGAGTGCATTCTGTTATTATCTGTCTGGCTTGAGCACACAATAGATATGAGCAGGCCAATAACATTGTGGAGCCAGTTTTGAACCAACAACTTTTGAGTAAACAATATTTTGCAGCATAATTGTGAAAATATTTCAAAATTATTGTCACGCGTTTTGTTTTGTAAATGACACACCTTTTGGTAAATGAGAACTTATATTTCTTGAACTAAACAAACTGTAGCCCAATTCAAATTCAAATTATTTTTATTCAAAATAGGAATTAAAATCACTCAGTGAATGTCAAAAACTACCATTCGAAAGAGACTGCCTCAGACCTGAGAAGAATGGGCACAAGAAACTCAGCGGGCTTTTTTTTAAAATTTAAAATATGGATTACAATGTAATATCATACAATAAACATTTATAATTAAAATTACACCTAATTCTATCTAAACTAAACTTAAGCTAAGTAGGTACTAAGACTATTTTGGATGCCAGGACAATTTTATCCATGTTGGAGGGAATTCTACCAAAACCCAAGCTCTCGGCTGCTCAACCTCTCAGGGTACTTATGTACTAATACAAAATATTAATGTTATTTTCACATACAAATTCAAATGCCTAACTTGTATCCCAATTAGATATAAATTCTGTACAACTTACCCCTTTCCTTGTGTTTTAACAAATATTTTTGATGGTTTGTGCCAATTGTATTACCATATCAAAACTATAACCAAAACAACATATAATATAGGTTACTTTGTCGCTTACAAAGGACTTCATTGCACAACTGATCGCTAATGTCAATGACCGACCGTGACATTTATTATGAAACAATAATCAAGAAAGAAACAAAAAAAACTAAAAACGAAAAATCACTTCACGATTCTACCGTCAATACTGCTGGACCATGATCGTTATGACACACAGTGTGAAATTATCTAATATTTTATACACAGAGACTCATAATACTAATTCATAACATGATAAGTGCTTAGGTAGTGTTTAAGCTAATCATTATGATAAAGAATTATTAGAGTAGAAAAGAAGAAATAATTGGCAATAGTCAATCTTCACCTCTATTTAAGCAAGTAGAGATACTTAATTCTCAATAAAAAATTTCTAACACGGTTCATTTATGAATTGAAGCTCCACAAATCATGCCAACTTATTATGTTTATCTTATGTATCCCTAATTTTTCAGTTGTTTTAAAATATACACTGATCTCTTAGTGATAACCGCAAACTTGAAGCAAATCCACACTTGGATGATTCCAGTAATAAATAAAAGAAAAAATAAACAGTGAATTACAAAGTAACTATTATTATTAGGTTTTATGGTGTATCCTTTTAGATTTCGCCAATGACTAGTGTATATTATTAAACTCTGCTATATAAAGTAGGCTTCGTGAATGAACAAGGTCACAATCAGGAACTAAGAAATTTGTTAATGCTGAGATAATTCTCCGCAAAGAAAACTCTTGATGTATCTAAAACAAAAAAGAAGCACACAAGATGTACACAGGAAAGTTGGTTAAACGAGAAAAAAACTTAAGTTTTGGTTAATGAAAGAATATAGAATATAAACAGGGGTATTAACAGAGGAGGGTAATGATTTGAAATGAATGGGGCGAGGGATATCAGGACAAAGGAGATCATAAAGAGAAGAAGATGGTGGAGGACAACTGAAAAGGATGTAATTGGAAGCTCCTTCATCAAGTCCACACTCACAAAGAGAGCCGTCTCTTATATGCAGCTTATCCAGATGAACGGGGTACACGCATACCATAGCCTAAATCTACAGATTATAGTAATGTGATAAAAAATAACACTGACCGGTAGATCTGATCTCAGCTTGGCAACGTGCAGCGGCCAGGAGCGCAAGCGGGTGGATCCCTCATACAACACTAGAGTTCCACCACTCTCCAGCACAAGCCTCTGTTGCTTCAATGACGATTCACTCACCACCAGTACACTACATGTTACACCCTCTTCTAACTTCATTTTAACTATACAGTAGGTTTGGAATGAATTATTACTAGAAACGTAATATCACTCATTTAATATTTTATTTACAGTTAAAAAAGTACTTGTCATTTGAATTTGTAGTTATGATTTATTTTGTATTTTAATTTGTTTATTTATATTTTGTCAACATTCAGTAACAGCAAATCCTTACTTTCTAATGTCAGTGTCATTTGTCATAGTCATGTGAATATATTTTTTTTTTGGTTTTTATGGCCTGGTAACGAGACCTTTAAGCCTTATGTGAATATGAATAATCTTACGACCATAGACAGAATATACTACCGTAAGCAGCGTAAAGAGGACCTCTCTGTCACTTGTAGTGTACTGTGTACATGTCCCTGACGTGCACTGACCTATATAAATACCACTGGACAGGCTGTTCCATAATATAAGTAGAGGTCAGTGCTAGAACACTGACTTGTATAAATATAGGCTGTTCCATATGTTTGACAGCAAATTTTTTGTGCCTATTTGAAACTTGCGAGCGTCCAGAGAACTTATTTGGACGTATAGTACAAATGGCTGCAAAGGAACGTACAAAACTCTGAAGTATTTTTGCATTTTGAATTAATTTCGTTCGTTTTCCGTGTTATTTATATTTCAAGAATCAACGTAATAAAGTACACAATGTTTTATTGTAAATAGTTTCCCACCATCTATTGATGTTTGCTGAGGTCGCAAGATATCTCGAGTTGCGCATGCTAGCCCTGCTGACAGTCCGATAAGGCGTGACCACTTTCCAATTTTGATTTGCCAATGTTTGAGTTTTTAGTTAATAAAATACTGAAGAGTTAATGCAAATGGTTCGCTATTAACGAGTAGAATTTTATCTAATAATCACGTATCTTCCACGATCTCTTCATTTATAAGGAAATGTACTACATGCGAAGCAGTAATGGCCACATTTCATAAAATATTTAAAGTCACATATTGAGAATTTGAAATTAACACTAGATGAAGCTTACAATTTTGCATTATTATTAGAAATAGCCGAAGTATGTAACATAGAAGTACAATGTTATAAGTTTGAGAGATTAGGACGAGGAGGATGAGAAGCTTATTTATTTCCTGAAATACGTAATATTACGTCCATGGAAATAGTATAGCGACGAAGTATAATCCAGCTAAGTTTGAAGGCGAACGGTTGCTTATAACGAAGTGGATTTCGGTTATCTCCGTATTTTACAAGATTATAGTCGTCATCTGTCAATCTATCAATGACTGCACGTTTCATACAATCGAGTGAATCGCTTTTTTCAAGAGATTCAAAATCTGCAGTTTGTTAGTAAAAATCTTTACCATGTATTTTGTTGATTAAAACCATTATTGTAGGTTTTTTCTTATTTATCAGTATAACTATCTGTTTGATTTATAAGGGGACTCAATAACGCTATTAGAATAGAATGATCTTAGTTTACTGTTAATGAAATGGCAAGACCTGGTTGAGTCACTAGACATGACCAACAATAGCAAAAAGGCCTGGTCAACTCTCAAGAAACTAACTGGCACTCAAAATTCACCCGGAGAGTACACAAATATAACTGCAAACCAGGTCGCCCATCAACTGCTACTAAACGGAAAGACCAAATCCTCTCCAGGAGCTACTAAGGTAAAGAGTGGGAAAGCGGAGTGGACTTGATGATCTCACAGTCGAACAGATAAAGAATTTTGGCCCTGCAACGATTCTGAGGCTCTTCAACAAGTGCCTAGAAACTAAAAACATCCCAAAAATCTGGCGCAAAGCCCGGGTCGTTGCGTTACTTAAGCCTGGTAAGCCTGCTGACGATTATAAAAATTTCCGACCAATTTCCCTTCTTTGCCACCTGTACAAGCTGTTTGAAAGAATTCTTCTTGGCCGACTTACACCACACATCGATGAGAAGCTTATCCCCGAACAATTAGGTTTTCGCCCAGGCAAGTCCTGCTCGTCGCAAATTCTCAACCTGACCCAACATATTGAGGATGGTTTCGAGAGGGGGAAAATTACCGGTGTCGCTTTTGTGGACCTTTCGGCTGCTTGCGATACAGTTAACATCAGCGCAATGATCAAAAAGCTTTACGAAATCACGGCTGATTACACCTTTTGCCAGATTGTGGGGCAGCTACTGAGCAACCGCCAATTCCAGGTTGTCCTTCAAAATTAGAAGAGTCGGTGAAGGAAACAGCGCAATGGACTGCCACAGGGTAGCGTCCTGGAACCAAGTCTGTTCAATATCTACACAAACGACCAGCCTAGGGCACGGGACACAAAAAGCTTCATTTACGCAGATGACCTAGCACTAGCAGCTCAAGCGGACAGCTTCACGAGTGTAGAGGAAGCAATGACTACATCCCTGAACGAGCTCGGGGACTACTATACGGCAAATGGATTGAAACCAAACCCAAATAATACCGAAGTCTGCGTATACCACCTACGTAATAAAGACGCAAACAGGGAACTTAACATAACATGGAAAAACACAAAATTATCCCATAAAAGATTCCCCAAATACTTGGGCGTAACCCTTGACCGAAGCCTGACGATAAAACAGCACTGCATGAACACTCAGCAGAAAGTCTGCACACGCAACAACATACTGAGAAAGCTGACTACGACTTCCTGGGGAGCTAAACCAACCGTCTTGCGCACTACAGCCATTGCACTCTGCTACTCCGCAGCCGAATATGCCTCCCCTGCATGGGAACGGTCGGCACATACAAAACTGATCGACGTAGCACTGAATGAGTCCTGTCGTCTAATAACCGGTTGTCTGAAGCCAACACCTACCGAAAAACTGTACCAGCTGGCAGGAATAGCCCGCCCTGAGGTGCGAAGAGCAGTCTCCAGCTCGGTAGAAAGAACAAAAGAGACACAGGACAGACGGCACCCACTATTCAATCATATACCAGCCCGCCGTAGGCTACGCTCCAGGAATAGCTTCTTACACTCAGTGCAGGCTCTCAACCAATCCGCTGAAACTACACGTCTTGCCATATGGACGTCACGGCTAAGCACCTCAAACCCGAACATCAGCGTGAAAGAGAAACTAGCCGAAGGATACAACCTCAGTTGGCCTATCTGGAAGTCGCTCAACCGGCTCAGAGCAGGAGTGGGAAAATCTAGGGCAAACTTAGCGAGGTGAGGTTTCATCTCTGGACATGATACGGAGTGCATCTGCGGTCATCCGAGTATAACAGACCGTTGCGCACATGACTGGGTGCCCTGCGTGCCCGACAACATGCACGAAAGAGGCTACCGACCGAGCTATCACGGTTGCGGCTTTTTGGGCTGCCCGTATTTGAGGTGACCGTCGACTCGATAAGAATAAGAAAAAGTTTACTGTTACTATCCATATTCAATTGCTTGTCTAATTAATTATTATTTACTGGATCTGTCCCTCAGCACTTTGTGACTTTAGTCTGTACCAGGGGTGGGACAGACGCCTTAAAGTGACGTTTTCAGAAGACTGTAGTGCCATCTGTTAGTTGGACCGAAAATGAAAGCTTTGGCAGCTGTCATACGCTTTGAAACCTTTCAACTTTTCTTTAATTGTGTTACTGCCCACTGGTTATAAAATGGCGGCTACGTCTAGCGTTTGCACATGTATGTGGCTCTCGTGTTCCATTTTGTATATTTACACTACAAAATCTATCCTTTATGTTCTATGTTGTGACAAAATTAGATAACTAATAACGCGCAATTTCAACATGGTAAAAAATTGCAATACCTACATTAAAAAGTAGAGTTAGTTATTTAATTGCGTCGCTCAGAACATTATAAATGAAATTACTAATAATTTCGAGGTTATATATAGTTATTTTCGGGGCCAATCTCCAGATGGCGCCAGCTTTCAAAAAGACAGCTCATTATGCGTAGAGAGGGCTCTCTTTTCCCTATATATTATTATACTCTTTGGTCTGTACTCTATAGTCTCTGTGCGGCTGACGGCTGTATGCGGTGTTATAGTGTGTGTGTTGTGTAATGTGTATACTGTATGTGTGCGCAGTTCGCGCGGTTTGCTCGCCTGTGGTGCACGCACATGAGCGCATAGCGATTCGTGTTGCGTGACTAGGTACTTGACTAGCAACTCCCCGCTCGGCGCTTGAGCGACGCGTATTCGTTTACGTCATGTGTTTTGTTTTGTTTCTTTGTTGTACATATTATTCATACCAAGAGTTCGGTCAGCTACCACTCGCAACGCGATAATAACAATATAATAGAGAAATCAAAATGTGGACAGAGAGAGTTACACTGCGTGACGATAAAAGCTGACATACGGATTGTATTAATAGAGTTACGACATAATAATATAAACAATATTTTTGATACGAACGATGGAACGGCTCAAGCGTGCGGTGAGGTGCGGGGTCGGCCCGGAGGCCCCGGGAGATGAGCTGGAGAGCGCACAGGAGCGACGGGAGCGCTGGCGCAGTATTTACGTTATCTACTTCACCATGTTCCAGATGTCGCTCGGGTTCAGCATTGTGCTCACCGGAGTATGGCCCTACCTAGACAAGGTCACCTGCATTCAATTGTATTTTTATTATAATAATACCTCAACAAGGTGATTGCCTAATGCCCAATCCTAGATATCGTTCTCAGTAACACACCCGCGTCATGCTCCACTCACTTGACGATACAGAAATGAGTGGCTATAGGTACATAGTACATTGTGAGATACACACTGACGTATCACGTTTCAAAACAAAGACAGCTGTTCGTTCCAAGCGAATGAGAGAGCTGTTGGTTGCAGGATTTGTGTGTTTATGCCTTATGGGGAACTGCATAGTACGATTTTTAATAAAATTCCTGATGACGTAACTTGCTTAGCGAAATAGATTTAAATCTGAGGTTAAAAGTAAACTAATTGAAAAAGCTTATTATAAAGTTGATTTTTTTTAATCACATGAATGCTTGGTCCTGAAAATATAAATAATATATTGATTTATATATGACATTAATGAGTGTACAGTTTGTACATAAATTGTATAAATTTTAATTTAATTTGGAATCAATTACATAGCTATATTTTATTACATTTTATATTCATATTATATACATTCTCTAATGATGACGTTTAAATTATTATTTTGTAATTATTGGTCGTGAAAAATTGTATTTTGATATGATGATAATACGTACTTTCACTAAACTGTTTTTATTCGTGGTTTAAATTGAAAAAGAAAGTAAACACGTTTTATTTAGAATGTCGGTAGATAACACGGATAGCGTTTATTTATGTAGGAAAGTACATATTATGTTTAATCATTAGGAGTACGGGCAAATTTTATCACTTTTATAACGATGAGTTGTAATTATAGTTTTGTTTACGAAATTTATTATGGTCGGTTGGGTGTCCGCTGGGAAGGCACCGTCGATTATTTAATATGTTAACACTTATCATAGCATTATCATAACTATTATCAAAACTTTATCATAATATCATCATAATACTATGTTACATGGTTAATAAAAAAATACCGGGCATATTCTAGCTGCTATATTTTGTAGTAACGAAGTAATTAGAATTATTCCGCGGAGGTAGATAAAGGGTTTTTAATAATAATAAGCAAGTTTATAATTGAAGAATAGCTCATTTCCTATTCCATTTCCTGTTCCCGTTTCAATAATATTATATGAATCTTATTTCAAGAAAGATTGCTATGGCAAACTAAACCTGCTATTGGTATAGTTAAAGCTCATCGACATGAATTGCAGTTTTTGACAAATTTTATCAAAATCAGTTCAGTAGCTCCGGCATAAAAGCGTAACAAACAAACTAACTGTACTGTGCTTCCCCGGGGAGTAAAATTAATAGGGAAGTCCCAGGCCCAAGGGTGTTAATTGAGTTTTTTCAACCTCTAATTCCTCTGCCTCAAGCAAATGAATATATAACTTTTGTAACGACAAGATGTCTTCCTTTCGTAGACATCAGTTGACTGATTTCGAGCTCTCACAGTTCACATCTCCGCTATTCACAGCTCACATCTCCTCCCCGCTACGCATCTCCTCTCCGCTTTGGTGGAAATAACCTGACCGCTCCGCGGCTAATCTCCTCTCGTCTCTTCTACTCTCCGCTTTGGTGGAAACTGGGCCTTATAATATTAGTGCCACATACCTTTACTCTATATATAAGACATAAGTGAAGACTTATGCACGTTACTTGCGACGCTATTTACTTTGATTCAGAAGATATTATTAATAGAAATGATAAAGAAGATATTAAGTAAAAACAATACTAGTAACTAGTAGTAGTAACTAGTATACCCCGTAACCGCACACACACTAGCATAAAGGTGCTTCACTTGCTAATATCACGGCGCGGAGTCCTTCTTTTTTTACTAGTTGTTATTATATTATCATTTTAATTTATACAGCAGATATCTTCTAGTTACGGGTAGAACGACCCAGATATTCAACGTTGCCCACTTTAGACGTGAGCATAACATATTCTTTGCCTGGGCGTTGAGCGCTTTTGCCTCGGACAGGAATACCTAAACAGTCATTTATTTCACTCCAAAACATTTTTTTTTTCATATTTTGTAACTTGTAACGGAATGTCACCTGCAAACAGAAATAGCTTCATAATTTTCACCTCTCTTTTTCTATATTAAAAACCTAGTTAGTTAGTGGAATAGCCTCCAGTGGGAGGTTGCTTTGCACAGAACACCAGCTAAATTATGGGTACTACAACGGCGCCTATTTCTGGCGTGAAGAAATGTTGTGTAAGCATCGCGCTGGGTGCCCGCACAACGGACCGATCTTCAAAAGTACTTCCGAGTTGAATAGTGCCACGACAGATGAACGTCAATCTATCCAACATTAAATTAAGTACTAAAACATTTGCAATAAATTTAAATAGCGCGTTTTAGACCTATTTTACATGCCAGTACTAGAGTCATGGCTATGGAAAGTAATAGGTAAAATTTAATTGCAGTTACATAAATGCCTGGTTAAATTCAACGTTAACAACATGATTAATAAATTTTAAGCGACGAATCATAGATTCATCAATACTATTCAGAAATGAATTGCCAGTTTAGGTGTTGCAAAAAGAACCAAACGCCTACCAAAGTGACAGGAGGAGCGCGGGCAAGATTTTGATCGCTAATTTTTTATTGTTTGACTGGGTACCTCTACCAAATCAACGTTGTATCAGTGCAGAATGGCAAACTAAAAAAGCTTGCCAGAAGTTTCCACTGCTGTGAGCAACAAGTGACCGAACACGGGCTGCTCCCCACGACAACGCGCTCACACCCTCTAAGCTCTCAAAACGAAGGACTTCCTGGACAGCACGTTGGTCAAACTCCTGGGTGACCTTTCTTATAACCCTCATTTGGTGTTATATTCTATTTATTTTTTATTTATAAAAAATCATCTCAAGAGGATAGAGTTTTCGTCGCCGTAAGATACGCTATCAGCGTTCAAGAAGGATTAGAAGAAGAGGTTTTTTTATGAAAATAAGGGACGAGACGAGTCTCATTTGCCCAGTAATTTCACTAGCTACGTCGCCCTACAGACCGAAACACAATAATGCTTATACATTACTCATTCACAGCAGAAATACGCTCCGTTGTGTTACTTACAATCTAGCCGGCATCCTGTGCAAAGGAGCCTCCCACTGGCAAGATGATAAGTACCTACAGTTGCATACGAATGCGTGTTATTAGTAACTGAAATAGTATGTATTCTATATTCTGAAAACGTCTTTTTTGACATATAAACATTACTGTGTTTCGGTCTGAAGGGCGCCTTAGCTACTGAAATTACTGGGCAAATGAGACTTAACATCTTATGTCTCAAGGTGACGAGCACAATTGTTGTGCCGCTCAGAATTTTTGGGTTTTTGAAGAATTGGGTAGGGCAGGGCGTATCAATTACCATCAGTTGAACGTCCTGCCCGTCCCGTCTCTTATTTTCATTTAAGAAAAAAAACTTATCAGCCGGAAGACATCCGCTGCTGGACAAAAACCTCCCCCAAAGATCCCCACAATGATCGGTTTTGCGCTGTCTCATGCAACGTATTCCTTTAACCAGATCATCATTCCATCTCGTTTTCCGGTACGTAGTAACCATTCGAGGACTTTACTGCCCCAATGGCCATCTGTCCATCGAACTACTTATCACGAGTGTGTGAGTTGCAGTGTTAGAGTAGATACTTTTATTATCTGTAATGTTAGGGCTGTAATATGAGCTCACTGTTGTACGACCACTTGACGGAAATATTATACCTACTCCAATTTGCTAATCCACCTTAGATAAAACTATGAAGTACTTCAAGAAATATATTTTTGCATCTAAGTAGGTGAGGTAATTGATAACTTGCGATTTGATAATTCATAAAGTAAATATTTGTCAAAATAATTAGGTCCATGTGACGATATAAATCCATTGCCCTTCCTTAAGCATACAACGATGTGATATGAAATTAATTTTATATCTAACTAACGAAAAATTCTATACTTATAGGTATGTTATTAATTATACTAAGTTTTAATTAATCAAAGTATTATATATTATGTAGAATATGAATAGTTTGCTTGTTGCAGGATATATTTGGTTACCCTGGGTTCAAGCAAGCATTGTGACAAGTGGTTTCGATTGTTATCATACAGAACTCATTGCATTTTAAACATACTCACTTAAATCTGAAAATACACATATTTATACTAATGTATATGTATGCTGATCTGCCTTTCCGTCCAGAGATCAGCCCTGGAAGGATATACAGCTAAGTGGATTCCCGCAGACAGCCGGTAAATACCACCAGTTTTACTAGCGGCAGGCTATTTTGCATAGGATGCCGGCTAGATTATGGGTACCTCAACGGCGCCTATTTCTGCCGTGATGCAGTAATATGTGCCCATTAGTGTGTTCGGTCTGAAGGGCGCCGTAGCTAGTGAAATTACTGGGCAAATGAGACTTAACACTGCATTGTAATTGGCAGGGCATATCAGTTACCATCAGCTGAACGTCCTGCTCGTCTCGTACCTTATTGTCAATATTTGTCAATTGAAAAAATGTTGAATGTGTTGTTTATACAGCTGGAGCCGGGCGCCAGCAAGGAAGCGTTGGGGCTAGCAGTAGGCATCAGTCCGCTGGGGCAGCTGGTGGCTTCGCCGCTGTTGGGCTGGTGGGCGAACCGCGCGAGGAGTGTGCGTGCTCCGCTGGCCACAACGCTTCTACTGTTCGTGCTGGCGTCCGCGCTATACGCCAACCTACACCTGGCGCGTCCGCACGCGCTCGTCTGGCTTCTAGCCGCGCGCGCACTCGTCGGTCTCAGCTCGGGTAGGTACCGCTGTCTACCTTCTGCTCTCACACCAGACTGACCTCCAGGTGCTTAATTACCAGCACCGCCTTGGAAATGTTGAACATAAAAGAGCAAATGACAGGAAAATCACCGCTTCTTTCATTCATCTTTTATGTCGGCAAATATTTCCAAGTTTATATAGTGTATCTTTGCAATTTAGCTCTTAAATGAAATCATCTTCAACCTCTTTTTCGATAAAATGAAAACATGATTAGTTTTAATAAATGTTATGAAATCTACGAGGATAATCTTGTAAATAGCTTTTGGTTGAAAGAAGCACACAAAATGGGAGTGTTCCGAAGAACTGTTTCACCTACTTCCTGCCGCCGAATTCTACCTTCGCACGACACGCTACAAGATAGTATATCATCCCCACCATCTGGATGTGTGTCCGGTCCTCCACAGTGCGGTTTTCAAGGAGCCTTCTTCCTGCTGTGGAATGAACGTTCGTGTGCGGTGTTTCCGGGACAATACGACTTGGGTACCTTCAAAAAAAGCGCGAACACCATTCTTAAAGGCCGGCAACGCTCCTGTGATTCCTCTGGTGTTACAAGAGAATGTGGGCGGCGGTGATTTTTTTACACCAGGTGACCCCAGGTACGCTTGTTTGTCCTCCTTTTCCATAAAAAAATTCAATCAACTTGTAAATATGCTGTTGGAAAAAATTTACTGATGCATTTACCTTATAACCCAGAAAACTCCTAATACCTATATATTTAGGCTGCCTTTGATTATATAAGACAGTTTGTTGCATTCATATGTGGTCCAGTGTGTCAAAAGCTTTTTTAAAGTCCAAGAAATGGACGTGCCAAGGTTCAATATAATATAAACAAAATTTCTCTTGATTTGGATTTGATGAATCCGTGTTATTTGGATTGTATACATAATAAGTACAGATAATGAATGCAGTGCTGGTCTATCTTTTAAAGGATTTACCTGCAGCTGAAATTTTTATTTATTTACTAATAATCCAACAGCTTTATATACCATTACAATAGACTTACAAATAACTTTACAAATATGCCAATTTAGGATTAAGAATAATAATTACAAAACTTTAATATACTGTAAAAAAAAAGTATCTGTTATTTTATGCTATGAAATGAAATGAAATGAAATTTATTTGCAGGAAACATTGTACTTAAGGTGTTAACCATATAATGGATAATACAATATGTTTCGTCAATTGACATGCAAAATATGTTACAAAATTGTCTAAACACTAATCGTACTGTTATATTGAAACATGTCGGATTTCACAATGATATCAATAATATTTATAAAATGAAATTTTAATATTTATATAATATTATAATATGAGACGTAAATAACTTAATAATTCATTTAGTACCTATGTATAATATTAACAAATTCAATGTCATAAAAGTATATTAATTTACATATATTATTATCAAATAGACTAATTCATTTTGTATTGAAAAATTCATTTAAACTATAGAAGCACTTATTTTTTTACCACTGATGCAGTCTTCTTTTAAAAACTTTGAACGGTAAATCTTTCAATTCATTGGGCAATTTATTATATATTTTCACAGACATGCTGAAACAATTTCTACTAAAAGATGCAGTTCTACAGAAGGGCATTATGAGTTTATTTGGATACCTTGTGTTTAAAACCTTCTGGCTTTTTTTTGTATAGCAAAGCTAGTATTATTACATACGTTAATATTAATTCTATTTAAGAGGTGTGTGTGTGTGTGTATATTATGTGAATGTTGCGGCTTGCAACATTCAGGAAGAAGTATTATTAAATCGTCGAGAAGTATAGAGTCACTCAGACCAGAGTACCTAGCCTATAAGAAACTAGTCTAGTTTTAATAAGACGGATATAACTGCCACGGGCCCTAGACTGAAACATTATATGTTAATATTATTGTTTAATGTAATTTTAATCCAGTAGCAAGCAAACAATATGTCGAATCTAATGACAGCTACAAATATACAGCAGGCACCTATCTAATTCAAGTAAACTCATTGTGTATTCATTGATTGATTATTATGTATTGAGATTGGTTCTAATGTCATATAATGTACCAATTACTTTCCATTCTGTCGAATTCTACGGCATTTGTTTCGTGGCTTGTCGTTGTCGCAGCAGAGCGGATAAAAACAGCAATCAGGAAGCATCCACGGTATATTCGGGAACTAGATTGATGTCACAAGCAAGTCTTTAAAATATATGTAGCGGACACGTGGCACACAAGACACTTAAAAGGTTATAGAATCAATCACGGCAGGCAGACAACTCGAAGACAACTTTGATACTGTTTTATGGCGTGCGAGTCGATTATTCGCACGTATTCAGCGCGCATGCGAGACAGCTAGCGCAATCTAGACCTTTCATGCGTAACTAAATACAATTTCAAGTTAGCAGAAGGCCCAATGCATCAGACGCCGTCATAATTTATCCACATAAATGAAGCATTCATATTTTAGTGAACTATACAATGAGCTGCTTCACCAGCATTATACACACGCATGTTTTACAAGAAATTTCTTGCCTCGTACAGCCACTTTGTGGAATCAATTACTGCCTGGCGTTTTCCCGAGCTGATACGACTTAGGCAATTTCAAGGTAGGAGTATACTTCCAACTTAACTGGCAACACAGCTCTTGACCCCTGGTGTTGTCTATGTGTGGTTTCCTCACCACTTTTCGTCACGTTTGCCCCCTCATAAATAGAAAAACTTCTATGAGACTCTCGTGGCTCATATTATGTTAGCAACGGCTTGTGGGATTGCCGACGCTGACTCTAACGCTGAGATCTATAGAGCTTTGCCCAGACTTTACTTACGTAAAAGTTATCTGAGTGTAACCTAAGCATAATCTTTGATTTCATTTTTATAGTCATTTGACTGCTGAAATTATTCTGAACTTTAACTAAACTAACCCAATGCAAAAGTCAAGTTCGCGTTTTATCACACTCGGCTAAGTGTTACGTAAGCAAAGTCTAAGAGTCACTACGTCCGATCCGAATCCAATCCGTTCCCGTGATAGTTCTACGAATACTTCGGAACGTATATAAATGATTTGAGTTTCTTTAGTGTTAATTCCGCCAATATTTGTCTTTAAACAATTCGACACGACATGTTGTCTCGTGCCAGATTTTAGCGAGACAACACGTTCTGAGGATGCCTCGTGTAGAGGCGAAACACGTGTCGAATTGTTTAAAGACAAATATTGGCGGAATTAATACTAAAGAAAACTCAAATCATTTGTATAATTATGGATTTCCGCAGAGTAACGCCTACTTCAATAAATTTACTTCGGAACGTGTTTTCACGGGTACGGATCGGATCGGACGTAGTGCGAAATCGCTCTAGGTACGTTCTATAGATCTCAGCCTAACAGTCAGGTGGCGGCCGGTGTATTGAATGTGGTTCTGTGATGGTCTCGCAACAGCGAACGTGGCGGTGGCCCGCTCGTACCTGTCGGCAGCTACGCGCGAGGCGGAGCGAACGCGCGCTGTGGCAGGATGCTCGCTGGCGCAGGTTCTCGGGTTCGTGGTGGGGCCGGCGCTTCAGGCGGCCGCCGCACCGCTTGGCCCGGGCGCGCCCTATGACGGCACCGTCATCCCTCGCCTCGACATGTACACGGCTCCCGGCTGGACCAACGCCCTGCTGGGCACGCTCAACTTGCTGCTTCTGCTGCCGTGCTGCTTCCGCGAGCGCCCCATCGCCGCGCGAGAGGCCATGCGGGCGCAAGGCAAACAGACTGGTAAACCGAGTTTGACATTCATAATTGACAGGTTATATAAATGGCATTTAATTTAATTTCAACTTTGAGCCTCCTCCTCGCGTCGTATTCCTCATAAAGGTCGTGATTTCTCTGAGGATTCAACATTTTGACAATAGTTCGCCATCTGTGTCTGTCTTTGGCTACGTGCAGTCCGTCAGGAACTCCGGTATCCAGAGATGTGCAGATTTGGTCAAACCATCTTATAGGGCTGCGATCTCTCGTCCGTCTACCTTCCCAGTAACCATCAGTTGTTGGTGGTTGTGGCTATTTTTTCTGGTGATATGTCCAACGAACTCTTAGATTCTTAACTAGATTAAGGAAAACTGAGCATTGAGAGTTTTTGCCGTATGCTTATCGTTACCCGAGCGCGGTAGGCATAAAGCGCTACCTCTCCCCCGCGCCACTAAATTGTTGATGGTTTTTGCTATAATTTGAATTAATAAAAAATACAAAGCCCGCCATTTTCCGTATTGTACTTCAACGATTGAAAGGCGAGGATATAGAAAAGTCGCATTACATAAGTACACACCAAATGTTATTTATAGAGTTGCAGTAAATGGATGTTCTGCTATCGATCATTGACGTTACAGAGAAGGAGGCTATAAAGGCCATAAAGCCAGACTACGTGAGCAGCTGGATGCTGGTGGGTGCATTCTTTGTGCTGGTCTTCAACTTCGTGCTGCTTGAGACGCTGGCTACTTCGCTCACCATGGACCAGTTCGGCTGGAGCAAGACGCAGGCACTCGAGTACATGGGGGCTCTCATGAGTGCTGGTGCTCTCATCGCCTGCGCGGTATTCGCCATGATAACACCGCTCACCAAACTGTTTGAGGAGAGGTGAGCACCAGCCGCGTCGGCAGTTCTTCTGGAAAAGTCGAGTGGATATATATATACACAAGTTCTCTCTCATTACAAAAAATATTCTTACTTGAATACTTTGTGGTTCCAGAGCTTTGCTGCTATGGGGGGGATTCCTCCTGACTGGTCTGGCTTCCCTTCTCTGTATCCCCTGGGGGCCAGATGGTCCGCCGCTAGCCGCTGCCGATGCGTTGGAGTCTGAGGGAGGCTGCCCTGCTGCCGTCCAGCCATGGTGCCTCACCTCCCGGAGAATCACGCTCACACAGTTCTTCCTGGGCTATACCAGCGTGTCCATTGGATACCCGCTGGGGGTTACTCTCATACAGACTATATTCTCTAAGGTAAACTATACATTATTTTGTTAGCTGTTAATTAAAAATTTGATGACTGATGTTTTGATTTGAGCTATCTTTTTTATTGCTGTTTCGAATCCGTTCCAATAATCTTGATATCAAAATCAACTAAGCTAGTACATTAGTCTGTAGCTGAGATCTATACAGCGTACTTAGACTTTGCTCAGACTTTACCTACTTAAAACTTTGCTAAGAGTGATAAAACGCGAACTTGATATTTGCATTGGGCTGTCTTAGCTTAAGCTCAGTCTCGATAATTTTTGAAACTAAAAAAAATAATAGTAGGATGAAACCCATTGGAAACGGAAGAAAATATAAAAAAAATTAATGGAAAAATAAACAACGGCCGATCCGAGGTCGGTAAGTCCAAAAATGGGGGTGTTTAAGGGTAAAACCGGTTTATCTCGATTTCCGGCAAAGAAATATAACAAAAATGAAAGGAAAAACAAATTACGGGCGATTTGAGGTCGGGAAGTGGAAAAGGGGTAAAAAATGGTTTATCTCGATTTCTAGCAAAACTACAAGTCCTATCGAAAAAAGTCAAACGGCAAAGTTGTAATTAATAAAGAGATCTACATCTTTTTTCCTTTCATTTTTATTATATTTTCTTTAGTTTCCAACATTGGTTTTTATTGGTGTTACCAATGGGTTTCATACTACTATTTTTTTTTTCACTTTTTATCATTTTCAAAGGCTTCTGCACTGGTCTAGTATAATTTTAGCTGTCAAATGATTATAAAAACGAAATCAAAGATTATGCTAAGCTTACATTCAGCTAAGGTTTACGCAAGTAAAGTCTAAGTACACTATAGATATAGGAGGGGTCGATTGCCCAAATCTGTTGAGTAGGGTTCAATTGGCGGTACCAAAGCTAGGTCGTATGTTATCAAAAAACGAACGTTCAGGCCTAGATTAACTAGATCGAATCTAGGCAGATCCGCCCCTTTGTGTAGAATAGTTGTCACCTACAACAACTTGGTTAAAAGAGATAGATATTTTTCAGCACTCTGCCCCATAATTTAAAAAAGAAGTCAAAAAAATTATGAAAGTACTGCAAGATGGTTAGTCATTGTTTTATTCTTTAGTTTTTCGTGGTTATTCGTTTTCCTGCCCATTACAATGTAGTGCCGCTAAGTATTTTTGGGTTTTTCAAGAAACTTGAGCGGCACTACATTGTAATGGGCTGGGAGTATTATTACGATCAGCTGAACGTCCTGTTCGTCTCGTCTTTCATTGTCATAAAAAAGTAGAAGAATTATTTTAATCTGAAATCAAAAAGCATGGTTAAGCATGGAATGAGTAATGAATGTGTGGTGCGGTTCCGCAGGTGCTGGGGCCGCGACCGCAGGGCGTGTGGATGGGCGTACTGACGGGCGCAGGGTGCGTGTCGCGGGCGCTGGGGCCCGTGTTCGTGGCTAGCGTGTATGCTCGTCGGGGCCCCGCGCCCACTTTCGTGGCGACGGCCACGCTCACGTTCGCGGCGC
Organism: Leptidea juvernica; assembly: GCA_949711755.1. Classification (NCBI taxonomy): domain Eukaryota; kingdom Metazoa; phylum Arthropoda; class Insecta; order Lepidoptera; family Pieridae; genus Leptidea; species Leptidea juvernica. The sequence goes on along the minus strand of CATIXQ010000023.1, from coordinate 1,117,764 downwards.
TAGGTGCGCTACGTGCGGTTTACGGGCGACTTCTACCTCCCGCCCGCGCCACACACGCCCCCGCTGACGTCGAACTGCGCCCGCTAGCCCCTCCGCTCGACACCAACGTCTAGCAGTGTACTGAATTATTCAGTGGGAGGCGCCTTTGCCCAGGGTGCCGGCTAGATTATGAGTACCACAACGGCGCCTATTTCTGCCGTAAAGCAGTAATGTGTAAACATTACTGGGTTTCGGTCTGAAGGGCGCCGTTTTTATGAAAATAAGGGACGAGACGAGCAGGACGTTAGGCCGATGGTAATTGTTACGCCCTGCCCATTACAATGCAGTGCCGCTCTGCAGTTAAGTCTCATTTGCCCAGTAATTTCACTAGCAACGGCGCCTTTCAGACCGAAACACAGTAATGTACTTACGTCTCAGAATTTTTGTGTTTTTCAAGAATCCTGAGCGGCACTGCATTGTAATGGGCAGAGCGTATCAATTACCATCACCTGAACGTCCTGCTCCCTTATTTTCATAAAAAAAACTCAACTTATTTTTTGTTTACAAATTTTTAATAAACAATGACATAATAAAAACCATACAGTGAACGGTCCATGATCTAAGCACATGATGTAACTGTATAATAAGTACTATAATATCTAATATAAGTGATAGGGTTCAAACGGAGTCTACAGGGTTAGATGTAAGTTAGCCATAAATAAAAGCTACGATAAATATTTAACAAAATGTTGGGGTACCTAGGTATGTATTTTGGTTATTTTTATACCGAATAAATTAATTTTGGAAATGGTTTCGTTAGGTTTGAAGTATAAATAGGTACCTAAATGGAAACGTCAGTTCCTCATTATAATTAAAAAGACTGAAGTTAGTTCTATGTACATAGTATCTTGATTTACAAATGATGAAAATTTAGCCAGTTTTTAAGATTATATAAAACTAGCTGTAACTTCCCTGGGCGAATTTTAAAAGGATGATTCGTTGGAATTCGTAAAAGTAGCCAAAAACGATCTAGGATAAATTTCGCATCGAATCGATCAGTGGTTTAGGCGTGAAAGAGCCTCAAACAAAGACCATTTTAATTATATATATAGATAGATAAAAATAAATAAATAAAATAATATTAGAAAATTATATAATATTAACACACTTTGACACAAGTTATCTTGATCAAAACTGGCATAGCCTGTACTATAGGTACAAGACAACGATATATTTAATACAATATACTTACTGAAACATACATAAATACATATATAAATATCCATGACTCGGAAACAAACATCTATATTCATCATATAAATGTTTGCACCTACCGGGATTCGAAGCCGGGACCTTTAACGATTAAAACAATTTTGTAAATTAATTAATTTTGGTAGCTCTTAGAGCGTTCGTTTGTGTGTTAGTAACTAACAGACTGAGGAAAATGTTTCTTTGCATTTTACATAAAAACTCCAGACTTTGTTTTTTGATAGATGTACTATTTTGCCATCTTGTATGGAGTGACATAATATCACTGACCTGTATATATACCACTGGACAGGCTGTTCCATATGTTTCACAGCAATTTATTTGTGCCTATTTGAAGCGCCACTCGCGAGCGTCCAGAGAACTAATTTTGACGTATATACAAATGGCTGCAAAGGAAAGTACAATATTCTGAAGTGTTTTTGCATTTTGAATTAATTTTGTTCGTTTTCCGTGTTATTTATACTTCAAGAATCAACGTAATAAAGTACACAATTTTTTTTTGTAAATAGTTTCCCGCCATCTATCGATGTTTGCTGAGGTTGTCATCACTAGTTTTAGTACCGCAGACTCTTGCTACATGGCCAAGAGGCAATATCAAACAGGCCCAAAAGTACTCTGACAGCCGCCAGTCCAGTTGTCAGTGCATAATACCGTTGCTGTTGAAATTTCGGGACTTCTGATCAAAACAACGCGACAAATAGTTTTGGCAGTCCTCCCTTTACGTTAACCTGGCACAGCCTAATGAATTATGAAGAGACTAAAACAGAAGGACGTCTGAGAGTGTAAGGTTAAGGATGTGTGGATAATGCATTAACACCTCCCAGCCAAACTCTTAATTTCTGCTCAGTGGCTAAATATGTGCGTGGTCTAGCATTATTTTGAAAAAGGACCACATTTTATTACAAGTTTACATATAATATATGCGAAGAGAGTTTTCCCCAGCCTACTACTATCCTATATCCTTAGATTAAGGATTGGTCTCCGCTGCGCTCCAACTAGATACCGCAGCCGTAGTCGCAAAGTGCGGCACCTAATACTACGCCCAAGTGGGCATACTCGAGCCAGTCTCGTACAATGTGTGACCTCGACGTGTCACATGTTCTGTTAAAATTTGCTAATAATTGAAACTAAAATGGCGGGTTGCGTATTAAAACTTTGTAAAAATAATACTACAAGATATAAGAAAGACATCACATATCATCAGTTAGTATTTTGTATTTTATTAATTTCAATGTAAAATAACACGAGGCGTATGTTACAAAATTTAATAGAGTGTCAAGATCGAATAGTTGCCGTAATAAAAAAGCTATTGTTCTTAGCTAGTGCGGTATCTAGTTGGTGCGCAGCGGAGACCAATCCTTAATCTAAGCCTATATCATAATATAATGTTTCATACCTTCAATGTCATAATAAAAGAGCTCATATTAATATTTTTTATCTATTTATTAAATTCAACTGAAGAGGATGTATAGATAGACACGATTTTTATATTATCAAATTATTTAGGTAAGCAAATTAACGTTCGATAAAAATCACACTAATTATTAGATATTTACACCATAGAGTTTCAATATTCTAGCGTACAGAGCAGGGGTGCTCAAACGGCCGAGTGCTTTTTGAGTTGATCTCGAGAAAAAAAATCCGATACAGAACTATTCACAGATTTTGTTTTAATTAACGAAAATCGGTAATTAAGTTCCATCTTATAAAAAGTACAGGACATGCAGTGTCATGCAGATTAAACATCCAAAGTCACTCTTTAATTTAGAACTTTAGACACTGGAACGCGTTTTATTTTGTAAGAACCAATTACTTGCAATTTTGAATAATTATTATGAGTTATTTCATTGACATTTTAGAGCAGACCTACACTATGTCATCGTGACACTCTACCTAGGCGACAATCCTTCATCACACTTACTTGAAGCCTCTCAGAGACGATCAGCCGTAGTCCAACAATTTTGAGGTAGATCGCCATCGGTTCAAGCTTGAGCACCCCTGGTATAGAGTATAGAATAGATAAACAAAGAGTGCGAGAGATATCTTTAAAAGAGACAGAGCAGTATAGAAAAGGTAAGCGTATCTAGTGTTACACTAACTGATTTCGAATTACAAGTCGTAAATAGTCACCTATGATTGGCTTAGTATTATTGTGGAGGTAAGGAGAATCAACTGTGTATATGAAAAAGTGTCCGTCAAAATGTATTAAATAAGGGTGGCGCTACAGTCGCATCAGGGTAAATCTTAAAAATAGCGCCAAATATAAAATAACTAACCACTCTAGATGCACGTTACCCAATAACAATTCTTTAAGGTTATTTTTACTGCATCAAAAATTAACTACTTTAGTCGACAATGATATTATTAAAATTCATACTTCATATCATACCCTGTGCCTACACCAGGGCCATTGTGGAAGTTTTTATACGCTTTATATTAGCTTCACCTGTATGTTTGTATGTATGTTTGTAACCGACTTCTTTGGTCGCGATTTTGACCCACTTTAAACGGCTAGATTTCGTTCAAACTTTGTAGATTTATCGAGGACCGATGACATTACACTAATTTGATAAAATTATTAAATTTTTCAATTGCAAAATATGATTTTTGTTAATTTATATAATTTTCATCTATAGTCGATAAGGCAGGAATTGATGTTAAATTACTTATTAGTTTTAAAAATAAGCTTTTATAGAAAATTCAACTAAAAAATGAAAAATAAATAATAGTTAAAAAAAAACTAAAAAGCACGCTTTATATAAAATTCACCTAAAAATAGAAAATAAATTTAAATTGATAATAGTGTAAAAAATATATATTTTATTGTAATAAATAAATGTAATTAATTTTATTTGTAATAAAATGCGTGGGGTGTTGAATAATTATTATTTTAATAATATCTTAAAAAGCACCCCATGCTTTTTTTTACAATAAAATATATTTTTTTACACTTATTTCAATTTAAATCTATTTTCTATTTTTAAGTTGAATTATAAAATATTTATATAAATAAAGCGTGCTTTTTAGTTTTTTTTAACTATTATTTATTTGAACTGTTACTTTACTATATAATCTGGACGCTTTTCAACTTTTCTCCCATATGAGATGATTCTCCTTTCTCTACAACCATCCATAAGTATTATGAATATTAAACCATTAGCTAACGTAGATATTGACACAAAAATAATCAAGCATGATCGGTCTGTTAAGTCGTGTATACGCTAATATATTCTAAGGGCTGATTTCACCATTTCACTACTTTGATCGAAGTTTACGCCTGTAAACAAGTTTACAGATTCATTTCGCATTTTACTAACACAAACTTAACGCAGTTTATTTATTTTCAGGGAACATACAGTCTTTAAAAAATGATATACACGATATACTTAGGTAACATTAATATCGACGATGAGACCCATACAAGTTAAACAAAAGAAAATTTTCAAGTACGTAACTTATTAAGTTATTACAATTTTGACAAATATCTAAAAAGAGTACAATATTTTTCTTATTCTCTTAGGTATCCTAAAAATTTACCAATTCAAAGATGAAATATATCAACTTCAAAAAGAGTAGGAACTGTTTGACCACCGAATTTTGGAAGTCTAACGTTTGATCGCGTTCAAGAGCTGTCACTGTCCTTATCATAACAGACACATTGAATATAAGACATATTGAATTGACATTTATGACAGATATTTGATACATTCTTATATTTATGACACGTAAAGGCACTAGGCAGTTTACGTGAACGCGGTCAGAATGTATTGGTGAAATCGCGTGGCAAATGAACTAGTTTTACGTAAAACTGACTTGTTGAACTCAGTTTGAATTGTCATTCGTGAAATTGGGTTTAAGTCTATTGTTTAGAGAATGTGTGTCTCGAGACTCAAGAGGCTAGCCGCTAGAGTATGTAAGTCGGTCGAATAAGTGAATGTATGATGTGAATAGTGAGATGCTCGCGCACGTGCCTGTTGCAGTGTGGGGGCACATCACGTGACATCATCGGTGACATTTATACAAAACCTTTGTACAACGAATAAAGTATATTTAGTAAAATTTGGTTTTCTTTGTTTATTTCACTTTTACATATGTACCTAAAAACGGTAAATGTAGCCAAATCCATTTATGGTGTTCCCCTCCAATCCTCGGAAGCTATCCATATCTTGGTTAATAAAACAATAAAACTTTTCAATTCCAACGTTATACAAGATGGAGTAGCTAAGTCGTAACTCAAATATGTAACATGCTGTCGTTTTCTTATAAGCTACGTACTATCAATAGGTGGAGGAAAATATTCCCATTTTATATGAAAACTCATGCATTTTTTTTTAAGTTTATTTACATTTAATTATTTATATGCCCTTATGTTCGACGACTTCTTCCACCTTGTACTTCCGGGACTTCTGACCAAAAAATAAGTCGTTTTGCTATTCTTCTCTTACACTTCGTAGGAATTCTGAGGAGACCGAAACAGGTGGAAATCTTAAATGCAAGATCAGCGCTATATCGTGGCGGATACTAATGTATGGCGTTAATACACCTCCCTCTCCTCCCAGCAAAACTCTTCTTTGACCACCTCGTTGTGGTGGTGATCTCCACAAAGGTTATTCAGAAAGCTAGCTAACTCAGTCGGCAGGCTGGCTCTAGGACAGTGTTCTAGCGACCAGCGGGCCTACCATGAACTCTTATTGCAATTCAATTGACAACTTAAAATAAAATGCTTTGCTATTTAGTACCACGACGTGATTAGAGCTATCTAATTTAGGTTGACGTCAACTCAAGTCGGAAAGTGAATCATGTTGTTGTTAATGAATAATAGTAATATAAATAAATATAGTTCTTTGAATTACAAATTACATGTTTGCTTAGGTGTTTTCGTAAAAATAACGAGTTATGAGCGCACCTCCATTTGATGTGTGATTTGCCAGGAGCACAGAGTACTATTTTTTAATTCGTTCTTACGAACAAGCTATAGCCCAGGCCCTTACTGCCTCGTCTTAAGTATTTTTATTTTCGGTTTTTACTTATTTTCAGTATTTTGTTTTACAAAAAGTTCAATAAAGTATTCTCATCTCATCTTTCATCAATAAATTTTTTTTTAGCTCTATAGCTCTAAACACGTCGTGGTACGAAATAGCAATGCAGTTCATTTAGGTTGTCAATTGAATCGCAATAAGAGTTCATGGTAGGCCCCCAGTTATAAATCTCTTGCTCCAGACT
>CATIXQ010000023.1:1071889-1111283 GCA_949711755.1 Leptidea juvernica | reverse complement strand
AATCTCTTGCTCCAGACTCTGCCCGATCAACGACAAAACTCGGACACGCGATGTCGTTTGTGTTGACATTAAAAATCATATTATATTAGGAAATACCGTCTAATATTTACGTTGTTAAATCGTCGTGGGTGGATATTGACTGTGCAGAAACAAGGATAAATGGTCAATTGGCTCACTTAATGGAAAGTAAATATCCAACTGCCCATGTCTATGGGCGTCTGTCTGCAATAAGAGAAGTCAAGAGATACGAAGCCAGTCTTTGAAATGAGAGTGACTGTTTTCCGATTACAGCACTAGAGCGCATTATGCGGCATAATGCTCAACGTTGAGTGTTCCAACTAAAACAACGCTTCGCACAACTATGGATAAAGGTACAAATTTACGAAAAATGATTTAAATATTCTTCGTTTATTGTATGTCAACATAATTTTGTCAACATTTGAGCTGATGGTCTTGTTACCAATGCTCTAAATAAATAAAACTAAAACTAATTAATGCACAAACAATGACTATTTAATTTTATATACCACATTTAAAATATGAATACAATTTCATTTTAGAATTCTAAAGTATACTTACACAAATTTATTGAACAGAAGTATACTTTTGTCAACTTTGCAATGGCTTGATCGAATCATTTAATGAAGCAGACATCATAAATGTTTTCCTGAAAATGAACATATTTATCAAAATGAAGAAGACAAAATCTTATTTTCTTATTAGATTGCTAACTCTATGAATATTTTTTGCAACACTGAACTTGGTACACACGCACTCTGCTGGCGCATTTTACAACTAATTCATGTTCCAATTAAGCACCAGCACAATTCGGCATTGTGCAGCACTGAGTCGCATTATGCTCTGGGGTCATGAACTCTTATTGCAATTCAATTGACAACCTAAAATGAACTGCTTTGCTATTTCGTACCACGACGTTATTAAAGCTATCCACTTTTATTTGACGTCCAATCAAGAAATTGAATCGCAAACTGATTTAGTTCGTTCATTCATTCGTACCATGAGGAAATATTTCAACCTAAACATTTAAAATGTTATTAAACATTTAAAAAATAGTGAAAACATAAAGAAAAGGAAAATTTTATTGATGAAAGATGAGATGAGAATACTTTATTGGACTTTTTGTAAAACAAAATACTGAAAATAAATAACGAACATGAAAATACTAAAGACGAGGCAGTAAGGGCCCGGGCTATAGCCTGTTCACAAGAACGAATTAAAAAAAACGTACTCTGTGCTACTGTCAAATCAAACATCAACGGAGGTACGTTCATAACTCGTTATTTTTACGAAAACACCTAAGCAAACATTGGAACTATGGAAACTACCAACAAACGTTCCAAATGACACTCACACAAACATGTGCATCGACGATGCCCGGGGCCCCTAAGTGGTTTTCGCAGTGTTGCAATGCGATAACATTTTGGGCGTTTGGCATAGATGGCGCTAGCAGTCGCATTTAGCGCGCCGATAATATTTGTATCAGTTTTGTAAGGTAGCTGTATTGGTTTGAATCACTCATAGACGAGGGTACTGTACCATCTCGCTACCGCCTACAACAAGCAGTCTGTTGCACGATTTCCATCGGGCGGGCGTGCCTATTGCCGCCCCCGGTGTCACTCATGGGCGAGACCGTCGGGCGTCGAATGGTCCCCGAAGGCCAAATACCTCGGCGTGACCATCGACAGGACACTCTCGATGCGGCCCCATGTTAAGAACGTGGTCGCCGAGACGCGCGCCGCACGGAACGTTCTCCGCCCCGTGCTGGCGTCCCACCTGCCTCTCCGTACGAAGTTGTGCGTATACAAGGCGTACGTTCGCACGCGACTTACCTACGCGGCCCCCGCCTGGTTTGCGCTGACAAGCGAGACGGATCGCAAGTCGCTGCGAGCGCAGCAGTCGCTGACGCTCCGCACCATGTCCGGAGCACCACGCTTCGTACGGAATCAGGTCATCTCCAGAGACCTGCGCATGGAGAGCCTGGACGACTTCGTTCGTCGCCTGAGCACATCTATGTTCGCGCGCGCCGATGGAGCGCGATCCCAGCATTTGCGTGGCATCGCGCCATACCATCGACGACCGCCGGACATAAGAGGACTACCACGTGACCTAGTCTCCTAGGACACGACTGCTTCCTCGCCGCTGGCTGATGGGCGCTCACAGGTACACTACCGGCGGGCTCGTCCTCGCTGGGCGGCGGGCGCAAGCCAACCACGGACTTACCACCCTGCCGCAGTCCGCAGATCGCTCGCGACACCACGCGGGCTCGATCGCACTGCAGCAGGATACCACCGAAAATGACACCATGGACCAACCGGTCCCACCCAGAGCCCCGCCTGTAGTTGCAGGCGGCGTTTATGCCACTGAAAGGGGCCATCGCCCCGATCAGTTACCCGGAGGCCCGTGAGGGCCTACGCGGAAGACCCAGTGGGGCACTCATATACATATTTTATTATCAAATCTAATCTATTTTTGAAGAGTGATAAGTTTAAAAATATCACTTTTATGATTTAGCTAAATTCTCAATACGGTATTTTATTTGACTACCACAAGTCACGACCATTAAAATTTAACCTTATTTACAATTTCAGCACCCTATAAGCAAGTCACTACTCATTAGTCATTACCAAAATGTCTGAGACATTATGGATTCGTAAATTATAGGTAGAGAGTAGAGACATTATATCTCTGACGTATCTATTCTTTGATTATGTGTGTATACTGTACTAGCTGACCCGACAGACGTTGTTCTGTTCATAATAAAAAAAAAATCTTGTGGGTGGATTATCGTAAAATCCGTTCTTAGCTGACCTCTACTCGACGAAAGGATTATTCCTACCAAATTTCAAGTCTCTACGCCTTATGGTTCCAGAGATATCAATCAAATCAAATCAAAATCAGTTTATTCACGTAGGTCACGGAAATGACACTTATGAATGTCAAAAAAAAAATATATATTTTTCTTATTCAATCTACCGCTACTTCGTAAAGGGTTGAGCTAATGAGAAGAAGTAGCAAGAAACTCATTGCCACTCTTTTATATCAAGATTTACAGATCATTTCAATTACAATATAATATGTAAAATGTAAAATGATGCAACAAACACACTCAAACGTCAAATAGTCAATGTCTTACACGAGTGAGTCAAAAAAGCAAATGTAAATTAATACAAAAGTTATTGAGTACAGTAGCTGCATCATCCACATACACCATAAATCAATAAAGGAATTCTGTGAGCATTTTATAAGCGATTATAAATAAATAAACATGTATATATCCATACATATATTATATATACACAATAACTTTTAATAATCTGAAACCGAGTCTCCAGCAACAGGATCATCCCGCCACCACAAGCAGCGCCCGTTCACGAGCATGACGCATGGGCCAGCCATCGCCTCCCTCAACCATATTTTAGGGAAGGGAACGACCCGTCCCACGTCGCCGCCACAAGCAGTGACATTTAAGCGAGCATGATGAAAACTGTCACAGGAACTCAACCAAATAACAAAAAACAAGAATGTTCATCTAAAATATATTCAACAACACTCACTAAACACCTCTACTCATAATTTGACCATTTTGCTTTTAGTATAAATTATAAATTTTTCGAAAATTATTCATAATTATAAATACTATTATATTTAATTAAGGGTAACTAAAGCTCAAATCTTTTAAAGCAATTCATACCCATGCTTTCTTATCATCTAAATAATCCTTTAAATTGTAATATGTTTTTTCCAAAAGTTTATGTTTAATATAAGCTTTGAACTTGAGGGACATTTCCATTATGTTCTCAGGAAGCTTATTATAAAATCTAACGCAATTACCGATGAATGACTTGTCGAGGTTACTAAGCCTAGAAGTGGGCATTAACAGTTTATTTTTGTTTCTAGTATTAATATTATGTTTTTCATATAACTTTTGAAATTTATTTCCATTTTTATGAACATACACTAAATTTTCATATATATATATTGGTTAGAAACAGTAATAATTTTAAAATCTTTAAATTTAGATCTAAGCGACTCTCTTGATCCCATACCATAAATTGCCCGAACAGCTTTTTTCGCAGCACGAAAATATAATCAATATCAGCAGCATTACCCGATAATAATATAGCATATGACATAATGCTGTGAAAGTAACTAAAATAAACCAATCTTGCAGTTTCAATGTCTGTTAAGGAACGAATCTTTTTTACTGCGTATGCAGCAGAACTTAGTCTACTTGATAAATTTTCTATATGAGGGCCCCATTGGAGTTAGGCATCTAGCGTTATTCCAAGAAAAACAGCGCTATCAACTATATCTAATTTCTCGTTTTTAAGCTGTATATCGATTGACACTTGCTTAACATTAGGTAAAGTAAATTTAATGCATTTTGTTTTATTACCATTAAGTAACAAGTTATTTTTTAGCTTCAAACCAATGCACAACTTCAGTTAAAGCATTGTTAACAACATCAAAATTAAGTATGCAACGGTGTATTTTAAACATGAGTGATGTATCATCAGCAAACAACACAATTTGATATTTATCCTTTGCAATATAAGGGAGATCATTTATATAAATAAGGAATAGAAAAGGTCCTAAAATTGAGCCCTGTGGAACCCCCATTTTAACTGTTGATCCATAGGACCTCTTTGCGTTGATATCCACCTTTTGTATTCTACAATTTAAATAGGATGTCATTAAGTCCAATGCTTTATTTTTAATACCGTAATGGTGAAGTTTTCTAACTAATGTTTCGTGTTCAACACAATCGAACGCCTTGGATAAGTCACAAAAGACGCCAAGTGCATCACGAGACTCCTCCCAGGCTTCAAATATATTATGTATCAAGTCAATACCAGCATCGGTAGTTGAACGACCCTGGGTGAAACCAAACTGTTTGGAGTGCAATAAATTATTTTGGAAAAAATGACGAAGCAATTGATTTAAAATTAACTTTTCAAAAATTTTACTAAAAGTGGGTAGTACAGATATTGGTCTATAATTAGTAGGGTCACTGGTACAACCTGATTTAAATAGTGGAACTACATTACTATGTTTCATTAGGTCAGGAAATTCAACTCAATGGGAACGATAAACTAATTTTAAACTTATAGCTAAGTTGGCGGAAAAATTTCATGCGTATAACTATACAAAACTATTCACTAAACTCAAGAACTGTCCTGGTTGCTATTCAACTATGATATAAACTAACATATAACAAACAATAAAAAGTATCGGAAAGGTGTATGAGTCTTATGTATCTGCTTATCTATGTCTAACGTTTTCCAACATCTTCAAACCTATTTTACAAATTTCTTCACTTTGATCAGCCATCCAGTGAAGTGATGATATATACCTTATCTTATGTTTCTATGTCCCCCGTTTGCCCTGTCCGCCACTCACCCGGAGTGGGGGAATGGTGGGAGTGCCAGTTTAGTTCCAAGGGGGCGGTCGTGAACGCGGGCTCGACAACGATCACCACATCGGAAGATGAAGGCCTGCAACTGGGGCCAGCTTTTTCTGCCATCCAACTGCAGGCCGCTTGGCAAGCTTACGTATCCTAAATTCCCGCTCATCCTGGGCGCCACTCGCTGGGAGTGCCTGCAGGTGGGAGTGCCAGCTCAGTGCGTCAGCCGTGCTTGTACGACCAGGGTCGCAGACACGACCGACACTGTCGCAAAGGACACGCGGGCCTGCCGCCGGGACCAGCTCCTTCTGCCACCCGGTGTCAGGCCACATATCCAGAGCCACCCTGGCGCTGTCCCCTGAATCTGTCCAAATGCCTATCGTGATGAGTGACTATATATAATATACGTGGAAATCTCTTACATATATTATATAGATAAGAATACTCATTCCATCAAAAGTAAAGTAAAGTTTTAAAACAGATTTCTTTTTTTTTCATTTCTTTAATTAAATTTATTTAAACAAAACTTATCTTATAACTATATTTATGACACTATGGTTACACAAAATAAAAACGGTTATTACGGGGAAACGTACCAAGAATACTGGCAGCATTTCCACGTTGGATAGCTGGGGTGATCCTTTGATGGAAAAATAGCTACCAGGGCTTGGGTTGCCAGTATTGCCACCTATTGAGGTGCGTAGATAGAACTTTATACATTCTCCGGGCCTCTGGGCCCCACGGGTCTCGACATCAAACGGCACAAAGATGTATGACTCACTGAGACCGACATATTTACGACGCTTGCTATCTTCGGCAGTCGAAGCAGCAGCCCCAGCACCAACTGACGTAACTTGGACATGAGAAATATAGAATAACATTATTCGTTATATTAAATACTAGCTGACCCGGCAAACGTTGTTTTGCCATATAAAGTATAATTCACGCGATAGTTTTATAAGTAATAAATTATAGCCTGTACATCATTTTGTTCTATTGTCAATAGTTTTTGCAGCGCACGCAAAAATAGGTTTTCGATTTTACACCTTGTGTTACAAAATAGCAATTTTATTACGGATCCCTAATTTTGAAAAAAAACATAGCCTTCCTCGATAAATGGACTACCCAACACTGAAAGAATCATTCAAATCGGACCAGTAGTACCAGAGATTAGCGCGTTCAAACAAACAAACAAACACTGCAGCTTTATAATATTAGTATAGATAATTTTTTTGCATGTATAGAATTAATTTTAATTATTATACAATACGACACAAACGAATTCTCCTATTTTATAAATCTCATTTATGCATATAGAGAGCACATAAGATTTAGCCGTGTTAAACTCAAGATAGTAAGATAGTATTGTGAGTCAACACGTTTAATTGTATTGCTTACCATTTATTTATTGTTCTATTAGCACGGCAGTGCCACTTACACTAATTAGACGAAACAAAAAATAAATTAAAGAATAATTAATTAAGTATACAATTTCAATGCTCTCAGCATACCTTATAGTATCTCAGAAACTAGGGAAGTCCACCCATCATTGAATGGATCCCATTGAGCATTCTTGTCCGCGCGTTGAAAGATGCCAATGAACGCGGTATAGGTGCCATGGCTCGGGCAACGGTGCGATAAAGCGGGACCACGAAAAGTTTATATTTTCGTAGGCGAAGATTATTGAATTTAGGGACACGTACACGACATAATTGCTCATGAAGATCTGGAGCATCAACGTCTCCTCGTAAAATTCTACACATAATTTTTAGCTGATCGCAGGTCCGCCTGACCTCCAGGGAATTAAAACCTAAACAACCTTAGAGAAATTTGGCTGTACTTAAACATGAAAGGATAATATCGATAGCAACGTTTGTACAGGTATCTTAGGAAGGCCTTCTGCAATTTTTCTAATAATAGTCCGTACTTTTTCTCGTAAGGATCCAGACACAGGTGCTTGTTTCCAGTTTTTTTCGGACTAGGGCATAATATAGTAATCATCTCACTCTCTTGTATCGTGAGGCACAGCCCACCCAGTTTTATTTTGAGTCACCTCTCTCATTGTTTTGTGAGTCATCTCCTTCAACTGTATTGTTAATTAACTCGCGCATTTCTATTGTAGTTTGTTCCCTGACTTTAGACTCTTTTTGGATGCAATGAGATATCTGTCAATACTCTGTGTAGTTTTTAATCTCCAGTGTGATCTGTTCAATGTTTTTGGAACCAAATTAATACTTCTTTACATCTTTACTCGTCGTTCTGTCGACATCAGGTGGAACTATTGATTGCAACCTAGCTCACTCTTATATATGACAATAAGGGATTAGAAGAGCAGGACGTTAAGCTGATGGTAATTAATACGCTCTACCCATTACGATGCAGTACCGCTCAGGATTCTTGAAAAACGCAAAAAGTCTGAGCGGCTCTACAAGTGCTCTCGTCACCTTGAGACAAAAGATGTTAAGTCTCATTTGCCCAGTAATTTCACTAGCTACGGCGACCTTCAGATCGAAACACAATAATGATTACACATTCCAGCTTCACGGCAGAAATAGGCACTGTTGTGGTACCCATAATCTAGCCGGCATCCTGTGCAAAGGAGCCTCCCACTAGGATGCCCATGGAAATTCATGGACTTCATCCCACACTCCTGTCAAAAGCTCGTTGATTGACAATCAGTTTTAGAATTGCATATCAAATATGGTCTCGAAACAGTCAGTTCGTCGACGTTGAGACTGTAGCTTGAGCACTGTCAACTGGCGTGGCTGGTGTGGCGGAAGCGACGTGAGGCTGGCGTCGTGGTGTGATTCTGGTGAGCGCCGGCGCTGGTGGCGGGGTGGGTGCGGTGGTCGTTCGCCGTTTTGCTCCTCCAGCGGCGCCCATTTGCGCAGCTCCGCTGGCATTCTGCGGCAGCGGAGAGCGGCGTGTTTCGGGCACAAGCGCTACGGCGGCAGCCGCGAATAACGACACCACGCCGTACAGTGTCGCTTGGACTGTGGTACTCTGAAACAAATTCATGGAAATTAAAATTAAATCATTAAGTCGGCAAACTAGATATGAATAAGAAGTGAATTTTCTTTTGGAGCAGATATTCTGGTACTACTTTAGAAATAATCTCTCATGCGAGTAATATCTTCCACTACAAGGAACCAATTGTTTAACTGTGATACCACTGTCAACTGCCTGCTAGCAATGTTAAATAATGATGATACCTTAAAGCTCCGATCAGCGAAAAAGCTAAGTGGTTGACAATCGTCTTCATAATTTTGGAATGTAATGTCAATGCATATACACCTTTATTGGGGATAAAGCTAACCGGCGCCACAAAATCCAGACCACATCTCCCCAGCACTACCATGCTGGAATTTTACATCCAGCACTATCAGTCGTACAGAGCATCATAGGCCAGCAAGTCATTGTCCTTGTGAAGCGACGGAGGGATAGGCTGGCAGAAGTTTCCTTGCTTTTCCAGCCTTGGCGAGTGAACAGAACACAAGAGTTCCCGAGAGAAGACGCAAGCTGCTCACCAATTCTGCCTATGTGCTTTAACTTCGCCTAAGCAATAACTCTTTTGACGGATCTGGAGACATGATTGTCGTGTTTTTTAAATTCGTTAGTGTTTTCAACTTTAGATATCAACTCACTGACCCAAGCCTGACAGCATTTCTAGTTTTGGCAGAACCCATTTTGCAGAGTGGTCAAAGTATGATTGAGATTTGATCGTTAGGTACCGAGGAGAATAGAATGAATAGTGCCATACCTTGCAGCACCACATCAGCAACATAGTCGACAGTGGCATCTGTATTGTCCAGCGAATTCCAAATCTACCACAGATAAGATGCGAAAATACCGCATTTCATGCTATTGTGCCGGACTATACACCTGGCGGCAGCGGAATGCGTGATCGGCACGGTGCTCGAAGCCAGTGCGACACCCCAAAGGAGGAGTTTCTTCCGGCCGTATTTCTCAGGTCTGAGGCAGTCTATTTTGAGTGGGTGGTAGTTTTTGAAGTTCAATAAGTGATTATGAATTCTATTTTGAATAAAAATATTTGAATGTGAAGGGTCAATGTAAGCTATGTAGCCGGCTGGATGAGAGGTTAACAGAAGGTAAACCAGCAAGGTGTATGATCTTTCACGTCTGGGATTTGCGTCACACATCACATGCTTAAGCGAAGTCGCGAACATGGTATGTAAACTCAGCAGTGGAGATCTGCTCCAACACGGAATCTATAGCGATTATATATTAGTGGTGAATGTAGAGGGTCACGTTTTATAAGTGGGTCATCGCAGCATTTAATAGAGAATATTGACCTTCACCGAAAACCTTCGAACCTTCGTCGAACGAAGTACGAAGTGAGTCGAACAGGCAATACTTACAAGCAGTGGCGTCTGTGGAGCGAGGATGGACCCAAGACGACCGACGAGCGAGGCGGCTGCCAGCGCGGAGGAGCGCGCAGACGTCGGAAACATCTCGGCAGTAAATACGTACAGCGAGTTAAACGCGAGCGTGACCGCCAGCTTGCCGGCGAAGTACATCCCGTTCAGTGCGTCCGGGTCCGCTGGAAGCAAGCCCTCATTACTTAAGGCGAAGAGTAAGCAGAAAACACGCAAACATGGTGTTTTTAGACAAGTTTAGTGCTGAAAGTGTAGCATTTCGAACTATGAACACTACTTAATCCTGTTACACATATCCTTAAGTCTTATTTGTAGGTTTCTAATGCTTGCTGTTGTTTATAGTTAACACTGCCAAGCCTTTTTGAACTACCACTTTTCTTTGAAGCTAAACAAGTTTTTTGGCATGGCGTGACGCATTTTTTTGGTACTTCTCTCAGAAAAGTTATTCTTATAGCTTGTACTTTTTTGTGTAGTTTCATTTATTCAGATTAGTAGTGAATAACGAGGATTGTAAGCATGTAAACTGTTTTTCACGCAAGAATTTTGAAAATATTGGCTTTGTAAAATACATGGCGGGCCGGCAGCCATGAACTCATATCCCTCAAGGTCGCTGGCATTTAGTGTCGCCTTAACGTCTGATTTCCTTTTTACCAGGCAACATAAGTAACCCCATTCTGGACAAAAATGAGCATCATCATCATCTATTAGAACTTTTAGGTTAAGGCTCAAAAAGATACCAACTAAGCAGAAGTCTTATGACGAATTTTAAATATCATTTACCTAATGTTCAGATGTTTTTATCCAAGTTTAATTTTAAATAATTTTTGCAGAATAGCGTTGTGGCTAGTTTCACAACATAACGCTGAGCAGACGACCTTTTGTTTCAAAGCTTATGTATATGTGTATGATTATTACTTTTGGGTTTGCAAATATGTTTTTGAACTAAATAAATATAATTTCTTTCTTTCATCATTATCATTCTACTTTGAACAGAATTAGGAAGAGATTGTATACATGTATTTCGAAGTCAAGAACGTCGAGGCAAGAAGCGAGTACGAAGATGATTCGGTATTCGTCTTAGCTCGGGTGTAATTGGCGTGCGGTGTGAGTGCGGGAGAGAGCGGCCGGACGAGCAGGCACACACCGAGTGAGGCGCTTGTGTCGTATGCAAAAGCCGGGAACATTATACTGTGTTAATTGTGAAGTGTTCCTACTTTTACGATTGTAACGTTTGTTGCTGATTATAACTTGTGTTTGTAAGACTGTGTTTTACTTGCTGTCGTGTTTAACACCCACAAAAATGGATAACCACGAGCATCCTGATGATTTGACCGGTCTTCCCCCGTCATGTACCTATATATAATTATGAGATTAATTTCATCAATTTAATTGGAATATTAGATGTGTACTCACACAAGTAAAAGGGCGAGATGCTCGTAACACCGCACAGCAGGAACGCGATGCCAATGCTGAGCCGTCGTCCAATCCGCTCTAGCGCCATCATGATGAGCAGCGAAGCCACGATCTCCATCGCCATGTTGAGCGCAAAGTTGGTGTACTTGTCGCCGGAGAGGGCCACGGAGTTGATGGTGAGCCCGTAGTACACGAAGGCGGCGGCTACCCAGCAAAAGCTGCAAGTGGCCAATCGCAGCATCAGCACGCGTGACCGCAACACACTTAGCCACCCGCCGTCATCACCGCCGCTCTCGTTGGCGGTCTCCAGGGCGTCCAGGACCGACTTCTTACGAAGAGTAACCTGCAAACGATGAGGAGCTATTACCAAAACTATTACCAAATTCGGAATACGAAGTTTCGGTTGACGGATCGTACATTTTCCTGTGTTTCGGATCCGAAGATCGATACGAAGCTCGCGATCAGACATTTCGTCTTCTGACATTTACTTTTTTGCTGTTTGACATTATTATGATCGTAACTACAACTTCACTTTTTATGGTTATGTCTATGGTTCCGAAACGAAAAGCGTCCGCACTATTCGGATCCGAAGTAATTTAGTAATAGGATTTAATTCGAAGTTCGTCGTACTTTCGTTTCGGACTGAAACTTCGGATATCGATTTTTGTAATAGACCTGCTGTTGTCGACATGTGAGAAACGACAGTTTTTACAATATTGAATCGATATGATATCTAATATCTTTACCTACTTTTTGTATGGATACGATATAGTTTGTATTTATTTAAATTTATTTATTTCGATATACACTATCATTGTATATCGTTGAGTTCTTGTATGTTCTTCTCACAAGCTTAACTTTTTCCGAACATATGGTAAATTCAGTAATTTAAAAAAAATATTTATATTGACGATTCAAAAGCGCTTAATTTAAGCCTAATTGAATAAAGTTTATTTGACTTCTTGTTTGACTTTGAAATTACAGAATATTCTGATTTACCTTTTTATCCTTAAATTTCATAAAATATTTTCAATAACGATACTCTCATGAAATCACCCGGAGTGCAACAAAACAGAAATGCACGCGTCATCTCTATCTGGCTTAACAAGTTGTTGCGCGCGGTCGGCACCATCGGAAGCGGCGGCTGACGTCGGTGCCATACGTACCTATCCAGAACAACAATCTGCTCAATATATCCGCATTATGAACCTTCCATCTTAAAACTTTCAAGAGATATCTTCATGTCAAGTAGCTGGACCGACGATCTGGACAAGTCTAGCAGGCTGGGGACAAACTACACAGATAACGCGCGAGTTGAATGCAGAGATCAGGAAGCGATAGTGCTGTGACCTAATTATAATTGATGACGATAATAATTATGAGTGTGGCGATAAATTTAAACAATACAAAAAGGTAAATATTTAATTTAACCTAATAATTAAATCTCAAATTTCTGATCTGCCTTTGTACAACACACATTTCTAAATCATTTTTCGCCATTTCTCGTGCGATGAATAAACAATTGTTTTTTTTTTGGATCGGAAACTTATGGACTCGGATCAGTCCTTATTAAAATCAAACAACTAACGTGTTATTTTTCTCGTGGGATCGCTATTAACGTGATAACACGGTAAGTGACCACTACGGCACAGCACTACATTGTAGACTCTTTACCTCAGGCGGCGACTGCATTCAACTCGCGCGGTAACTGTGCCTACTCTTCGACACGCGCCTTGTTCCAACATCAGCTAGTAGAGTGACAGTAGCAGGGCGGTATCTAGTGGGCGGGGGACTCACCTTGTTCCAGCTGGCTGCCTTCATGATCACAGCGGCCGCGCGCTGCGTGCGCCCGGTGACCTGCAACCAGCGCGCGCTCTCATCCAGAAGCAGCCAGTAGAGCGGCAGCAACAGGGCGGGCGTGTGCACAGCTCGCAGCAGGGCACGCCACGTTTGCAGGCGGCTGGCGATCCATGCGAACAGTACGCCACCCATCCCGTACGCCACGCCGGTGGCGCAGGCGAACGGGGCTCTCAATGACGGGCGCGCCAGCTCAACCACTGTCATACAAGTTTCATATTAAGGGAGGAAAGCTTTTATCAGTAAATATGACGACACGAGCAAGAGCTTCCTCTTGATCGTAAGGGATATTGAATATTCAAGACACACCCAGAACTACCATACCATCAGCTGAACGTCCTGCTCGTCTCGTCCCTCATTTTTATTAAAAAAAACTTTGATCGGCAACACGACAGCGCTTGTCACTTTGATATATAAGTACAAGGACTTAAAACTAAAATACATGTACAGATAATAAATATTTGTACACTACTGCTTGATGGTAAAAAGACGCTGTTGTCTAAAGACAACCCATCATTCAAGCTGGCATTCTGTACAAAAGTTCCCACTGGTAAATAGCTACATTCTTGATGCTCATGTTCCTGTTTTCGTTCAATATTTCCATTAAGCCTTGACAAATTAAGGCGTTTTTAAAGTATGGTCTCAAACCGGTTACAATTCAGGATTTTTGATAAAATCAAGTGGTTACATAATTTATCTGAGCGAACTATGTACGATGTTGCAAAATTTTTTTTCGATAATACAAATGTATATACCATACTAACTGTGTCTTCCAATTTGTCAGCTTGGACTTCTCTATCTATCTCGGCATATTTATAAAACGACACATGAGAACAGAGACTTAAGAGACTTAATATAAAACGACACAGAGCGCCATTTGTTTCCGAAGCGGTAGTAGTATCTAGTAGTATAAGAAATGACATCAAAAAGTATTCTAAAGGAATCAATTTTGAGAAAATAAATGCCTTTTATGCCTTTATGGCTTTGTTTGTCAGTTAGTATGAAAACTTACACTACAATTTCGTTGTTTGTTGTATCCTGTATAAATAACCCTGGACAGGCTGTTCCATATGTTTAACAGCAAATTTTTTTGTGCCTATTTAAATAAATAAATTTAATAAATTTCGTTTATTTCAAAGATTACATATACATTTTTTAGTGGTTGAGACTTCCCAGTAGTTATATCTCGCAACTTCCTTAGCAGATACATTTTATTTAGTAAACAATATAGAAATAAACAGAAATGATTAAAAACCAAATTTTACAATTTACAATTAATTGTGTGTGTGTGAGTGAATGTGTGCATGTGGGTTTGAATTGGACCTTTAATTGGGTCCATCTATACAATGCGTGTGTTTGTCATGTCAGTCTGATCAGAAGATTCTCCACTTCATCATAAGCAAGACAAGTTAGCCAATTATTTAAAGGTATTCTGCATAGATGTAATGTCATAGGATATATATTTAGGACACGATTTATTTGAAGCACCACTTGCGAGCATCCAGAGAACTAATTCTGACGTATAATACAAAACGGCTGCGAGAGAAGCGTACATTTTTGCATTATGAATTAATTTGGTTCGTTTTCCGTGTTATTGATATTCTGGAATCAACGTAATAAAGTACACTTTTTTGTGTTAGTAAATAGTTTCCCACCATCTATAGATGTTTGTTTATCTGAGTTAGTCATCACTAGGACTATTTTGATACCGCAGGCTCTCGCTATGGCCAACAACGCCAAAATGGCGAATGTCAAACAGGCACAAAAGCACTTTGACAGCCGCCAGTCGTGTGGTAAATAGTAGAGTTCAGTGATTGGGGCCTTTGATGAGTGGATTCAATAATGACCTGCCAGAAGTCGCAACTAATGCTCGCGTAGCTCTACAATCTCTAATATAAACTGTTCAAAATATATTATGTTAAAATTATTAGTGCAATGTAGAAGAGCACGAAATGTAAAGTCAAAATATTTACGTCTGAAATGGAAAGAATTTGTCATTGTGCTTATTTATCGTTACTGCGTCTAATGCTCATGAAATCTACAAACACATTGTAAATGGGAACTTATTAGTAAATAAGGGTCTAATAGTTCTATCTACTATACTGCAACCTGTTATAAACTCTTTTTTACCTATGTTTTATTTATTTACTTATTATTATACATTTGATTACAACTGAATCTTATTTCGTATATTCATAATTAACATATTTATAAAAAAGAACTGGCGTAGGTTCACTATAACTCCGCTGGTGGTTAGGGCGTTAGACTTAGGAACTTCAGCACGATGCATGCCGTTCACAAAATGGCTACCATCTGTATCTGGCTCTTAATCCAGTTATTCAGCGAGAGCCACTTGAGATGATTGTCAAGGCTCTTTGCTATGAGACCGTTTGCGGAAACGACTATCGGGACAATTATTCTTGAATCAACATACCACATATCAGTAACCTCGTGTGCTAGGTCTAGATACTTCGATAATTTGTCTATCTCAACTTTCACGAGGTTATCATTACACTAAATGGTGATATCAACAATAAATGCCCCACGCTCTAACCTATCAACTTACACAATATCAGGCTTATTCGCAATAATAGTTCTGTCGGTGATGATAGTGATGACCACTGTTATTATTATCATTGATGTCGTATCTATGCATGAGTATTTTATCAACGGATCAGTCTAGCTTTACAACGTTGAAATGCAGCCAGTATTCTTGGTGCACTTTTTCGAAGATATGGTTATAATCATTGTTTCATTTTGAATAAACCAATTATCCACCTATATGATATAATATACTTTGATACTATCTTCAAATCAAATCAAATCAAAATCAGTATATTCATGTAGGTCACGTAAATGACTCTTATGAATGTACAAAAAAATTACTTAAGCTACTTCGTAAAGGGTTGAGCTGATGAAAAGAAGTAACAAGAAACTCATTGCCACTCTTTTAAATCAACATTTACAGATACATCTCTTTTACAAATTATTTCAGTACAATATATTAAAAGTGATCTCAAACGTCAAAATACTCAACGCCTTACACGAGTAAGTCAAAAAAAAGTAAATTCAAATTAATACGTAAAACATGAGACATTAACTACAGTAGATGCATCAATCCACAAACACCGTATATAAATAAAGATATTCTATCTAATCCGTGTAAGTATCAAGATCCACACCACAAAGCGAAAGCATCAAACCTGATAATATTCAATCACCCACGCTCAATTATATTTCGTTAAAATATCACAAGATGCTTATGTAGCTATCAATTCTAATTAAAATATTATCGACTAAGGTTGCAGAGTTTCAAATTAAAAACATAGAGAATCAGCAAGCAGGCTTAATTCACTTATCTTCTAAATGATTCAATATTATTACCATCCAAGGAATTTAATCGTTGGATATTCCAACGATATCAAAATGTAGCTAACTCAAATTCCTTCAACATACACTATAGAATAATTAATAATACCTACTACCGTGTTATACAACGGCTTAAGTTTTAGAAGTGAAATGTACTTGAAATGTTTATTATTGAAAAGAACATTAATTACTAAATCTATTTACTCATATACTAAATTAATAGACCTTTGAACTCATAAAGGTAAGCACCGTTTTCGATTAAAAAAAGTATCGAAAAAATATATTCCAATCGTGTTTTCAGCTTCGGTAACAAAAAAAAGGGTTTGAAAATACACATATTTAAATTTCCCTTTGATAGAATAATTCGTTTAGTTGTAAAATCTTGTCACAATCTCATATAATTAAGGGAGCCTAGCCTAAAGCTTGGCCAGTCATCCGAAGAAGTTAGTGTAGTAGTTAGTTCCGAATCATACCAATACTCAATTACTTAACTTGAGATCTAGAGCTAATCAAGATAATCTTGCGATTGAATTAATATAAGGGGTTAAGTATTAAATTACCGTTTTGTACAGAAAAATTCAAACATCTTATCTTATTTGATCGAAATTTTTAATCTCGTTATCTATCAATTTCGCTATCTTACAGTAGGATTATTTATTCCTTTGATGCGAATCAGTTTCTACAAGTGCATTCAATTCATCATCATTTTCCGTATTGGCTGGTATATCAAGATTCATTCTTCCAGTCTAAATTTTCTCTTCCGAAGCAATTAAACCAAAGACGCACGGTGAATTCAGTAGCAGTACTATACTCTCCAAACACATCATTGATAATTGGAGCTGTTTCTGCTGCTAGTTAGTTCCATGCTTGAGAGCTCGTATTCATAAATCACTCTCGTTTCCAATATCCATCTTTACTTTTGGATATTCAATCATACATACTTAGTGGAATGATAAGAAATACCCATGACGTAGGCAGCGCTGGTGAAACCGTATCCGAGTGCAGCCTCGAAGAACTCAACGGTGACGTAGAGCTCGTAGTTAGGTGTGAATGACTTCAGGAGGCCCAGCGCGCCCGCAAACCCTGAGAATATGCAGAACGCGGTGCGCCGTCCCCACCTGCAGAGTGAAGACAGAACTGAAATTAACATGTAGCCTTCAGATGAAGAAAAGGAAAGAATTGGAGGAAGGAAATGTACACATATTATCAAGTTATTAGTAATCTGAGGTGTTAGCGCAGTCACCAGAGTGCGTTTCCATTCCTGACACGCCAGATTCAAGTGCAACATCGCTGATGCACAACCCTTACCAATCAAAAATATAAACGGAATAAAAAGTGTCAGCAGGAGCGCTGCGTTGCACACCGTTCCCAACAAAGTGCGCTCCCGCAACTGATATGTTAGATAAAATTGCAACATTGCCCATGCACAATTCTTACCCATCAGAGATGTCGCCGGTAAGTAACAGAGCAAGCGGTAGCTTTGCGTTGCGCGCTTCCACACCAGAGTGGGCTCCCACTTCTGACACGTCAGATAAAATTGCAATATTGTCCATGCACAACCCTTACCCATCAGAGATGTAGCCGGGGCAAGTGGTAGCGCTGCGTTGCGCACCGTCCCCACCAGAGTGGGCTCCCACTTCTAACACGTCAGATAAAATTGCAACATTGTCCATGCACAACCCTTACCCATCAGAGATGTAGCCGGTAAGTAACAGTGCAAGCGGTAGCGCTGCATTGCGCACCATCCCCACCAGAGTGCGCTCCCACTTCTGATACGTTAGATAAAATTGCAACATTGTCCATGCACAATCCTTACCCATCAGAGATGTAGCCGGTAAGTAACAGTGCAAGTGGTAGCGCTGCGTTGCGCACCGTCCCCACCAGAGTGCGCTTCCACTCCTGACACGCCAGATCGAACTGCAAAACACATTTTACATTACCCTTCTGATAATTAATTAAATTGTATATATTTGTAAATATATTCGAATAAATAAATAAGTAAAACTAAATTAAATTAGAATAACACTATAGGATTTTATTTAAAAAAACACCTACAAAAATCATTGGATTTAAAAATTAAAATGAATTGTGCCGCGCTTGATGTATTATGCTAAAAGGAGCTGACTCTCACATTGGTTTTTGTGTGAGACTCCAACACAACACTGGTTTTCAGCAGCTCATTCAGAGCAAGCAGTTACTTCCCATTGTAGTGTGTCAAAATATATAAATATTTATACTAAAGATATTTACAATTATAACATTCTTTCATATTTATTCAAAATTGATTATATAACTAGCTGACCCAACAGTTAATAATATATCATAACATCAAGAATTATTTCATAAAATATGCTGTTGTTATAATGAAATTATTGTTTCACAGCAGAACGGTCAAACCGTGGGTCAATAAATTCTCTCATAGAAAATATTATGTCCATACAAAACCAATATCGGAAATAAAAATAACTACAGGTCCCAAATCGGAATAAAAACTACCGTATCTCTCAAAGTGGACTAAATTGTACTCCATGAAGTATGTCCCATTAAAATCCGTTCATTCGTTTAGGAAGAGGACTTATATATATTAGGATATTAATCGCAATTATTAATTACTTAACGAATACAGAAAAATATATGTTATATTAATTTTTTCATATGTTTCAATTTCAAAATTGATGGCGATAAATTATTCTACCAATTGGTTGCATTGTAATATGTAGTATCCAGACCTGGTTATTATATTTGGTGTACTGCATTGTCGTGACCATTCGAGTTTAAATAAAAAGGTGTTTTGCTATTTATGGTGCCGAATAGCAATGTCGACAAATGTGGACGCCTTCCATGTTAAGAATGGCTTCTTTCAAGTATGGAGTAACGTGTTGTTGTTGGGGTTAATGTGGACTTGGGAGGAATGTTCGTACAGAATCGATCATTAGATAAAATATTTGTTTTATGTAGAAGCCTAGGGCCGTAAATTAAGTTTGACAAGACCAGTGCTTCACATAATCTAAAATCTATTTTGTAGACCACTGTATGTTACTCGTACACTGGAGTACTTATTTAAAATGATAATACCGAATAAATTGTAGAAACGGTTTAATGTAAGTACTTCTTAATTACAACAGAAGTTTGATATAAAGAAGGATGCGAGCAAGAGCTGTTACATGTCTAAAAAATGAAAGTGACAGATGCAACCACAACATTGTGGCTAATGTAAGAAAAGTATTGACGCATTTTGAAGTACCGCTGTGCTCGTTCTTAAATGCCTGAACAACCACTTATAATCTGAAAACAGGGTTCGCTATTACTGTGTTTATTTGTGTGTACGTGTTCAATGGTTTATTATTGGACATCATTGCAACGGGATGCTACTGCTCAGTATTTCTCATATATAGAGTACTGCAAAGGATCAAAATTTTGCTAGTCCTCCCAGGACTTTAAATTAAAGAATTATGATCTGATCACGTATTAGCTTAAAAGATAATATGTTACATATAAATATATATGTTACAAATAATGTATCCTTAGGATTGAGGGTGATGCAATTGGATACAACAAAATTAATATAACAGATTTTATCTGCACTATATAAATTCAATAGTAGTGGTCCGAATGTTGCTCCTTTGTAATCGTCGGGCTCAAACCGTAGTATGCTAACTTGAAAAGTAATAATGAAGCATAAGCTGTATCGAATACCTGGCAATAATCAAGGATATATAGTGTACTTTATGAAAGAAGAGGACAAACAAGCATACAGACGGGTTATCAGATGGTATGTTATCACCGATGCTGTATGTGTGTTTGTGTCTCTCTTTGAAAGGTACCTATAACATTTTTTTAGCTGTTTGTATCCTTTGCCTTGAGTGGCGCGGACTTTCGGACTATCTCTACGATGGATGTGACATGTTCTTCAAGAAGTTCTTCATCGTACTTGGTTGCAGTCAGACGGCCATTAACGACAACCAACTCTGTGTGTGCGTCTGAACTAACTCCTCCCCAAATCCTTTCGGACCCCATTGTAACCGACCGTCAGATACATAGTTATGAATGATAAGCGTTCTACTCGTCTCCGCAATAACTTTTCTCGGCCACCTGGAGCTGTTGGCACAATCCTACTGTCATTCGTTAACAAAACTTTACTGAACTACTCCATGTCCAGCTGGCATGTTCATCATCTAATATAAGTCTCTCATCTTGATGACGCTTGAGCCGTACCGATCTATGAGCGAATTATTTTCGTTCATGCATTCGTCTTCTAATTGTACACTTGCTGACGACTCCACTGCACGACGGTTGAAGGCGTGGCCTTCGGAGGTAAGAAAACTGTCTTACAAAGTGGTTAGGCCAATAAACTGGTCATCCCGGAGGGAAGTATATTAGTTTCGATCATTTTAACTTTTAAGAGCATGCCTTAACATCGTACGAAGCTCATTAAGAAGTAAAGCAACAACAAGATGTGTTAGTTTGTTTTGTGTAATACCCATGCAATGATATGAGGGCAGGTCGCCATCGTCGATAGCGAGTGACATTAGGTATAGTCATATCCTTCAAAATCATTGGTTAATCGACAATTCCGTTTGCTACTGACGTCATGCAGTAATTGATAATTGACAAGGTTTTGTGCCTGTTAAAACATGCGGGGGTTGTGTTATTAATAGTGCCGGCGAGCCGGTCATGGGCCGGCCGTTGGTAAGCCCATTAATAGCCTAATCGCTCTTAAGTGGTTCTATATGCAGAGGTCTCAAGGAAAAACCACTGCTTGATTTTACCCAATATATTTAAAACAAAAGAAAGCGCCCTACTTCAGCAAATATGGTGTCCTGGTTCTCGTAGAGGAACTGGTCGCAGGGTAAGGTTTCGTTCGGGTGGAAGTGCTCTCGCTGGCAGGAGTTGTGCTCAGTCTGCAGCGGACGGTAGCGGCGGCAGGAGTCAGCGGGTAGCAGGTCTCGCACCGTCTGGTTCTCGAACTGACTCTCATGCACAGCGCCCTCACATTCCGGCACCAAGCATCTGATCATCACATCAATTTATTTAATTACAAATCATACAATCTGCTTTCAAGCGATTTTTTTTTAAAGAAAAGAAGGACAGTCGAGCCTTAATCACCTGGTGTTAAGTGATCACTGCCCACATTCTCTTGCAACACCAGAGGAATATCAGGGGCGTTGCCAGCCATTAAGGAAGTTGGGTTTATTTAGTTTTCTGATTTCCGTAACAGTATTTATAAAAGCTTACCGAAACTGCAAGAAAAAAGTGGGTCTTTGCCTAAAAGTTTCCTGTAATTCATCTCGTGCAGAAAGAAAGCGGTGATCACATTAACATCAGATGACCCGTACCTACACTATTTATACACATCCCAGAAAAAATGATGATTCAGTGGCTGTTAATAAAACTTCTTTTGCGTCAAGGCGTGAATAAGTTACTCAATTAGGAAGATTGTATATAAGATAGTAAACAACATTTAACAAATAAATACTGTCATTTTGTATTATTTTCGTAACTTCTTATGATTTATATAGGTTTTTTTTTAAGATTGAAAAATAACCATAACAATTTGCCTATCAAATATTTATTTGGACTGATAAATCAATGCCTGCCATTCTCTTTTTTGAATATATTTGTATGCACACATGTTTAAAAGCTATATTATATTATTTCTAGGTCAGTGAAAGTGTTCCAAAGATAACCGTTCATTACTCTTGGTACCTACTCATTTAAAAGGCGTTGTCTCAAGTCAATTTCCTAATAGTATCCCTTCAGACCATCAACTGAAAAGTAGATTCAGTAGATGGAAATCATGGAAAGATGAACATGAATGCCAAGATTTTGAAGATTGCGTAAAATATCAGCACAACCATAGATTGAATAGTGAAGTAATGTTTTCACATTACTGCTTTACTGAAGATATAGGCGCCGTTGTGGTACCCAAAATCTAGCCGGCATCCTGTGCAAAGGAGCCTCCCACACAATAAGTAAGTACGTAGAGATCGTAGTGTGCGTTAACTGATTTATCTATGTGTTATGACCACAGCTACGAAGTGAGGACGATTTAAAATGAAACTTATTACTGAGAGTTTAAAGTAGCTATTTGTTTATAAGGTGTAACAAAGAGATACATTGTTGCTGTTTATTCTTTATCTGTGGCTGAGTCCCAAGTTTTAAATACCTATCATGATCTGTTTATCTCACATGCAGCTTCGTTGTTCATATTCTTATTATCATAATAATATATATATTATTATCTTATATCAATATACATTATTATACATGACGCAGATATAATCTAATCGTTATGATAAAACAAGGATTAGCTATAATTGCAGTTTAAATATTATGAAAAATTGCAACTATATAACATGTTCTACAGATTTTCTAGGTAAAAATCGTTTGTTTTTTCGTTTCGATTTATTCTTGTATCCAATATACAATCTCACCATGGGTCACAGACGTACATACCAACTGATGAGATAAGTAGTATTATCTTTTTTTTCAAATTTAAATATTTTTATTCAAAATAGGATGTGACATCACTTATTGAAAGTCAAAAAACTACCACCCATTCCAAAATGAATGCCTCAGACCTGAGAAGAATGGGCGCAACAAACTCAGCGGGCTTTTCTTTTTCATCGAATAAATATGTTTACAAAGTAATATTGTACAATTAAACTTATTATTTAATAGCCTGAGGGGAGATTATCAAGAATATATTGAAAAGCAACAGTCAAGATGTTAATTTCTTTGAATTTTGCTCTCAATGATTCTTTAGGACCTAGGTTATACATAGCGCGAATAGCCCTCATCTGCAGCACAAAGCCGCTATCCCAAGAATATTATTTTTCTTTTTCTCGTTTTATATAAAGCTTATGAGTATATTTTTCCAAAAAATAATAATACATATACAGGATATGAGAAGAAAATTATTATATTTTCTTTACATTTCTATTTTTTTAAAGACAGTGCGAAATAAAATCACCAAAACACCTCCAACTATTACAGTTCATTCACCATTCAATCTAGATAAAGATTGTATGAAAATTTATTAATTGTACACCAATACTATTTTAAAATTACATAGTTTTGTAAAGAAAATGGTATTATGTTTGTAGTAAATTAAAAATGCTTCTAATTCTGAATTAAAACTATGGCGATCTAGTGCGAGAGAGGTCACCTAGCTCCACTCGATTCCTCAAGGTCATTGGCTCGGTCCCCAGCCTTAAATGTATATTTTTCTATTGAGCGCAAAAGTTAATAAATCAAATAAATAAAAACAATTACTTCAATATCTCAATCCCGATCTCGAGCCATCGATCAATATCCATATATTGACCGACAGACGGTGGTCTACCAGTAGAACACGTGAGCCGTGCCAGTACAGACCAGTATGGATGAGTGGCCCTTGAACCCTTGTTCTGATTTTTCATTATTAAAGTTATCAGTGGTGTTTATATTGTGGCTACATTACACGCCGACATGCCACCGATACGGTATCTCGTTGGAGACAAAAGATAAATACATAATGTGGGTCGAAAGACTGTGTAACACGGGCTTAACTCAACTTATCGTAGTTCCGTGAGCACTAGCGGACTTTGACGTCACAGGTTGGCGGGAACTGGTCTCCAAAGAGGATGTAAATACTAGATACGTATTAAGAGGTGGATCTGCCTGAGAAAAAAAAACTACGTTTAAAAAAACTAACTTCAAAAACTGAAAAGCAAAAAATAACTAAAAATTTAATCTAATACTCCTCTTATGCAAACCTTTACCTTTAATATTAATAAAATACTATTATTTGTGTGATACCTATTGATAGATTTTAAGTCCGTGCCAAGCCCTAAACAATAAAAAACTTAATCAAAATCAGTTTATTCACGTAGGTCACGGAAATGACACTTATGAATGTAAAAAAAAATAAGTATTTTTCTTACTGAATCTACCACTACTTCGTAAAGGGTTGAGCTAATGAGAAGAAGTAGCAAGAAACTCATTGCCACTCTTTTATATCAAGATTTACATTTAAGTACATATATCGATTTACAAATCATTTATTTATCATAATATGTAAAATATAAGATGATGCAACAGACACACTCACACGTCAAATAGTCAATGTCTTACACGAGTAAGTCAAATAAGAAAATGTAAATTAATACAAAAGTTATTGAATATTGAATTGTTAAATAAAGGTTTTCTGTGAGCATTTTATAAGCGATTATAAATAAATAAATATGTACATATCCATACATATATATACATATGTATGGATAATACACTCAATAACTTATAAGTATCTGAAACCGAGTCTCCGGCAACAGGATCATCCTGCCACCGCAAGCAGCGCCCGTTCACGAGCATGACGCATGGGCCATCCATCGCCTCCCCCGACCATATTTTAGGGAACGACCCGTCCCACGTCGCCGCCACAAGCAGTGACATTTAAGCGAGCATGATGAAAACTGTCGCAGGAACTCAACTTTTTAACTGAGTTTGCAGCAGAACTTAGTCTACTTGATATATTTTCTATCGATATATCGATTGACACTTGCTTAACATTAAATAAAGTAAATTTAATGCATTTCGTTTTATTACCATTTAGTAACAAGAAATTAGCTTCAAACCAATTAAAATCAGCTTACTTACTGTAATTATTATTAAGGATGTCTGGACGCGCCTGTCTGTTCGCATGGGTTGATTTGTTCTAGACGAAGCTATCCCGCTCAAAGTCACGCGTGGCGAGTGTAGGTTGTTTTTTTTTTTTTATTTTTTTCTTTTTAGTGTCAGATAATAATACATAATCAATCTGAATGAAAACTTCTAAAAACCCGTACAGAAAAAAATAATTATATCATCCACGTAGACAATTTTTTTTAAACAATGTTAATAAAATGAAAACTACTGGCCAAATTTACGTAAAATTTTAAGGGGCCAAATGGCATCTATACCGCATCGAAAATTACGTAAATCGGATCATAAATCTCAGCATAATCGGTGTACATATACATAAAAAAAACCGATCGAATTGCGAACCTCCTCCTTTTTGAAATCGGTTATAAATTGATATTTAGTTTAGTGTGAAACGTGCAGTCATTTGACATAAGTTTGAAATAGTAGTAATCACAGTATCGCGATTGACCACGAAGTATAATCCGGCTAAGTTTGAATGCGGACAGTTGCTTAAAACGTAGTGGATTTCGGCTATCTCCGTCTTTTTACAAGATTATAGCTGTCATCTGTAAATATGTCAATGACTGCACGTTTCATACATTCGAGTGAATCGCTTTTTTCTTAGAGTTTCGCTGGGCTGCTGGTGTCTATTGTCACATTGCATTTTTTTTGATGAAATTGATCAAATTCTCTTTGATGTCAATTTTAATATACTAGACACTACTTCCGCTTCGGAAACAAATGGCGCTCTGAGAGAGAAGAAGCGGCGCAAGAAATTCTCCCAGCATTGTTTTTTTTTTGCGCTCTTTTCAATAAAAATATACAATTTTGAATAGTCATTTCTATCGCGATAAAACAATCATAATCTAGTCCCAGGCTGTCCGATCACATGCTGTGGAGTGGTAGGATTTACGACAGAGCAATTTTTTAATAAAACATTTAAATTTATTTATAGATAATGCCTGAACAGTGGCTGGGACTTTATTATAAAAGCGTATACATTTACCCTTAAAGCTATTATGTATCTTATGAAGCCTACTAGAATTAGTTACAAGCAATCCTTTATTTCTAGAGTTCGTTTGTCCTCCTTTTACATAAAAAAACGGCCAAGTCCGAATCAGACTCGCCCATGAAGGTTTCCGTAGCAGCAAGTTACATAATATTATAATTTTTTTTCTATATTTGATTTTATTGAATGAAAGTTAAATAGCGGTTTACTATTTATCACGTATTATAAATAACTACTTACTAGATCTCGTTCAAACCAATTTTCGGTGGAAGTTTGCATGGTAATGTAACATCGTATATTTTTGTTAGTTTCATCATTCTCTTATTTTAGAAGTTACAAGGGGGGGGGGGGGGTGTTGAGGGGACATTTTACCACTTTAGAAGTGTCTCTCGCTTAAACTATTCAGTTTTAAGAAACCTTCAAATAATTTTTGAAGACCTATCCATAGACAGTTACCCCATACTCATAAATTACGAGTGCGTTTTATAAAAATATTTTTTTGAGTTTTAGTTCTCAGCATGGGGAACCCCCAAAATTTATTGCTTTTTTTATTTTTGGGTGAAAATCTTAATGCGGCTCGCAGAATACATCTAGTTACCAACTTTCAAGAGTTATAGTTCTTATAGTTACAGAAAAAAGTGGCTGTGACATACGGACGGATAGAAAGACAGACATGACGAATCCAATAGGAGTTCCGTTTTTTGCCATTTGACTGCGGAACCCCAAATATCAGCATGAAGCTGAAGCAGAAATCTTTATAACTAAAGATAACATAATATTACTATAACGAATTTAACCGAATATTATTATTTCATGTTATATTAGATAAAGTGTTTATATTATCAGATAAAGATAATACTATTTATCTTGTTTTATAGCTCGGCGCGGCAATATATTTGCCAATTCAATTAGTAAAAATAATAGCCGAAATCCGCGTTTGTACATTACAGACAGCTATTGAACACCGCGTGTGAGTCACTATGTTTTAGTTAATATCATTAACAAAACCGAGATAGTAGGTTAATATGTACATATCATTTGATATCGATAACCTACGGAGATTAGAACATGCTATCTTGAATCCAATCTAGCAACAGTTAGGGTTGCCAAATATGATGAACAGACATAAACTTGTTATAGTTTCTATTCGGTTAAGTCGAGTTAGTAAGTCTTTTATTGGGCGATGTATATGCTTTTACAATATGGACGCAGTTTCTGAAAAACGTTCCAACCCACAAAATCTCATTTTAAGGAATTCGTGTTAAAAGTTTAATAAATATTAGTGTATTCCATACATGTGGGTTGGGCTACTAAGTCATGATGTCATTAAAAGTGTTACAGGAGGGCTGCCATTTTTAGTCAGTCTGTTAATATGAATCACGTGACCAGTTTTGTATTCATAACTCAATTTCGACATGATTGTGGTTTGGAACGTCTTTCTGGAATTACGTCTATATGATCCCAGAAAATGTACAAAACATATGTGTTACGAAATTTAAAAGATTTGTTAACAGACATTTGTGTGGGAAAGGGTACTATAACATAAATGATTTTCTTAATGATACCACAGACTGGGAATGAAGCGAACACCCTCAGGCGCCTTAATTATAAATATTTATTGTACGATATATCATTGTAATCTATATTTAAAAAAATCCCGCTGAATATCTTACGCCCGTTCTTCTCAGGTCTGAGGCAGTCTATTTTTAATTGGTCCTATTCCTATTTTGAATAATAATATTTGAATTTGTCTCATAATTAAGTACTATACTCTATTTGATGTAGGTGTACTCTAAAATAAATTATGAAATGAAATTTCTTTATTCATTTTGGTACAATTTGTACGCTCTTTTGTAATACACAAATGTCCTGAATATCAGCTGCTGATCAAAGTCAAAGTACTTTATTTACCATAAACATTCGCAAGTGAAGTTGTTACAAATTTAAGAGTAGGCACATGTTTCGTCTTGACAGACTATTTTTATACAAATGATTTAAGTTTTCTTTAGTGTTAATTCCGCCAATATTTGTTTTTAAACAATTCGACACGTATTTCGAGACTGCAAATACGTAATGCAGTCTCGTGCCAGATTTTGACGAGACAACACGTCCTGAGGATGCCTCGTGTAGAGGCCAAACACATGTCGAATTGTTTAAAAACAAATATTGGCGGAGTTAACACTAAAGAAAACTAAATCATTTGTATAATTATGGATTTCCGCTAAGTTAAGCCTACTTCAATAAATTTTCTATACTATTTTTATGAATATTTTAATGGTTTCGTGTTATAATATTACTAGCTGACCCAGCAAACGTTGTATTGCCGATATTAAAATCGCGATACAAAAGTAACTGTTGATCGTAGATGGGTGAAAATTTGAAGTTGTATGTATTTTTTAATGCCACATTAAAAAAAAAAAAAAAACGAAAAATTTCGTCCAAAAATTAAAAAAAAAAATTTAAGGGTGAACAACCCTTATTACTTAGGGGTATGAAAAAGAAATAGATGTTGGCTGATTCTGAGACCTACTCAATATGCTCACAAAATTTCATGAGAATCGGTCAAGCCGTTTCGGAGGAGTACGGGAACGAACATTGTGACACGAGAATTTTATATATAAGATAACCTAACACAATCAATAATTACTGCTACATTTAATTTTAGCAACGTAAAGCTATACCCAAACTACCCTACAAAATACAATTACAATAATAAATGAAATGTTAAGACATAACGTAGTGAAAATAATCACAAAAATTCTCGTTCTAGATAATATTCGTTTATTGAGTAAAATTATATTTTTTTAATTGTGTTAATAATTAAAATTTAAATCTATTTAACACTGTCTCCTATGTTATTTCTTTTGGTAATTTATTAAATATTTTAACACGCATAGCATGACAGTTTTTTTATTGGTTTTGGTTCTAGTGTGGGCTACTCTGGGGATTTCCACAACAACATACCATATTATGACATGAGACTTACCAGTGGGCTCCCTTGCACAGGATGCCGGCTAGATTATCAGTACGTGAAGCAATAATGAGTAAACATTATTGTGTTTTGATCTGAAGGGCGCCGTAGCAATGAAATTACTGGGCAAATGAGCCTTAACATCTTATGTCTCAAGGTGACGAACGCAATTGTAGTGCCACTCCGAATTTTTGGGCGGCAAGAATCCTGAGCGGCACTGCATTGTAATGGGTATGGCGTATCAATTACCATCAACTGAACGTCCAGCTCGTCTCGTTCCTTATTTTCATTAATATTAAAATAAAACAGTAGGCAGTAACTGAAATGTACAAGCCAAGCAAAAACAGCCGAGCTGAGTAATATGAGAATTCCAATGAAGACGCAAATCTAAAGTTGTTGCTAAAAATACCGTTGAGTCAACACATTGTATAATTTCTTTGTTAAGTGAAATATTTGACATTTTTGGTAATAAACATTTAATACGTTTATTTTTATTTGCAATTAACAATAAGTTATTATTAGTAAACAACACATTACCTTGGAAAGGGCGTTATTCACATCGTAAAAATTAGGGAAGTGTCATCTGCAAATAATATCATCTCACATAATTAGCTTACATAGAAAGGCAGATCATATGTTTTATAAATCAGAAAAAGCAGTGGACTTAATATTGAACCCTGTGGCACGCCCATAACAATAGAAGACCTAAAGACCTTATAATCACTGTTTGTACTCGGTAACTAAGTATTATTTAATCATTTATTATTTAATTTTTTATCGAGTTTATTGAGACAATGATTGGTGCAATTTCACCAGTAAAGTTTTATGTTCTACTCAGTCGAAGGCTTTGGACAAGTCACAAAAAACTCTTAGAGTATCTTGCTTATTTTCCCAGGAATCAAAATATATACGTTTAATAATATATACGCTTAATAAAACCGAATTGTCTGTCATGAAACAGTTTATTCAGTGTAATATAAGAAAGCAATTGATTGTTAATAACTTTCTCAAATATTTTACTTAATGTTGGTCAAATGGATATAGGACGAAAATAACGTTAGCAGGGACCTTTACTTTATGGTGGCTATCACAAGATATAATATTGATCGTTGTGAAACTGTAAAAACGTACTTTAACATATCGTAACATATCGAAATCCTCTAGTTCACTTGGCATGAATAAAATTTAAGAGGAGATAACATAATACTAATCACCGAATGTCCAAGACAAATTCTTTTAATTTCATCCCTTTAAATGAAGCGTCATGGTCTATTTGATAATTATTTATAACCTATTGAAATAAACAGACCTTAAAACAACTAAATTAAACAGTTTCATTTGAAGAGTCGGCAAAACCTTCGTTTCCAATCAGACAGTTAATGCGGGTACGAGTTGATTATAATTGTACTTCAGACACAGTCCATTATTAGTCTTCGTTTACGTCGCTGAGCTCAATTACTAATCGTTCCGGTAGTGATCACGTCGCAGGCTTGTTTTAAGTAACAGAATAAATACTTTTACTTAATGAGTGATGGCCAAGGTTAAGTCACTATCATTTGTGCACAATAATTCAAGGTTGCCGTAACCGAGTCGTGCTCACTGGGCACTTCATGCGTATCGATACAACTGAACATACAACAGCTGTCTCCTCGGCTATGGCTCAATCTGAGATCTGCGGGCCTACCATGAACTCTTATTGTGATTTAATAGACAACCTAAAATGAAATGCTATTGCTTTGCTATTTCGTACCACGACGTGATTAGAGCTATCTAATTTAGGTTTACGTTAAATCAACTGATTAAATCGCAATGATGTCAATTGAATGTCAAAAATTATGTCAATTGAATCGGAAACTGATTTAGTTCGTTCATTCATTCGTACCATGAGGTAATATTTCAACCTAAGCTGGATAGCTTATGTGTCAAAGTGAGCGATTGGAAAAAAGCTGCTACTTCCTTAGAAGAAAATGAATCGTGTTGTTAATAACTTTTAAAAAATATTGAAAACATACAGAAAAGGAAAATTTATTGATGAAAGATGAGATGAGAATACTTTATTTGACTTTTTTGTTAAACAAAATACTGAAAATAAATACCAAAAATAAAAATACTAAAGACGAGGCAGTAAGGGCCCGGGCCATAGCCTGTTCGCAAGAACGAATTAAAAAAAATGTACTCTGCTCCTGTCCAATCAAGCATCAATGAAGGTGCGTTCACATTTTTTTATTATTAAATTTTAAAATTAATTTTTAGTATTTGCTACGCAAAGAAAAACCGCAATATTCATATCATTTTAGGTTCAAAACGCCGACTGTAGAGCGTCATCTCTTTCTCACACCGCGGACCACAGACAAATTTATTTCATTCATTCTTCATAAGCGATCCAAACGCCATTCAGTAAAGGGCACTTCATGGTACGAATTTAAGCGATTCAGTTTAGGTACCTAAACTGAACTGTATCGGAATCGCATCGCTTATTAAAAGTTGATGGTAGGCCCTCTGATGCCTCTCTTACTCAGCTCCCCAGTTCCGAAAGTCAAAGTCAAATAAACTTTATTCAAGTAGGCGTAAACTAAGCGCTTTTGAATCGTCACTACAAATATTTCTTTTAAATTACTGAATTTACAAAGTGTTCGAAAAAAGTAGAGTTTGTGAGAAGAACATAATATAAGAAACTCAACGGCCACTCTTTTCAATCAATTAAAGTATTTTACAATGGCTGTGATATACAAAACTAATTATTTTCTGGTGCTGAATCCAATAATATATTAGTCGTGTTTAAATAATATAAATTATTTCGTATTGGATGCGTCAACCTTAAGAGCTTGAACTCATTGTCTGTTTAAGGCATTCACGACTCGTGGTCACACCAGTTTGTCACACCAGTGTGACTACGAGTAATTTTTATTCCTCGTGGTCACACCAAGGGTTTTACTACACCCTGTTAACTTGAACTAATTATCGACACATTGCAACTCCAATAATCGACATCGTGTCGATTACTGGTAACTATACCTTGATCAACTGATTAAAAATATCTAACAGTTCAGAAAAAACCAAAGGACAATATTTTTTAAATAAATAAAATATTAAAAAAAAAATACTATCGACACTTGTCGATAATTGGAGGAAGTCAATTTATGAGAACCAGTAAACGAAATCAGCATTTTAAGTCGAAAAAAATAACCTCTAAATTTTAGTTACAATGAAAATCGTTACTATAATCCCCATTACATGCCGTAAAAAACACCAAATTAACATAAGTTTTAACACGTCAAGATAATGAACAAAACATTGTCAAAACACTTTCCTAAAGATTCCACTTAGAAATGCCTTTGTTTGAAGAGGAACACTAGCCAGACTCAGATCTCACGCGGCCATTTTTAGAGAAAATAGCGGATTTCTTTCAAGTGTCACTAGATGACAGCAGGAAGCATATAGTCTACGATATAGAGTAGCCATATTAGAAAATCAATTTCCTACTCTAATTTTCTTGAATTACAAAAAAAAACGTCGATCATTGGTCCTTGTCGGTGATTGGTGCCACTACGTTAAGTGATGTGTCAATTTCAATTCTCATGATATCGACATTCTCGATAGTTTAGATAACGAATGATTAAGGATAGAAATTGTTTTTCCTCGTCTTCCCACCGCGGGTTTATCTACACTATTTTAATAAGATATAAAATTAGTTAAAACGTTAGTGCTGTAATAAGTACCATATGTCAAAATAGGCAAAGATGTTTAACTTTTGTACATAGGTATATAATTAACGAAGTATTTCCATAAAATGACCTAAAGAAATATTATTATTTATAAGTTTTGTTTGGGTATTAATGATCAAATTATCTTTCTCAATTTGTCTCTTTTTCCTTGGGCTTTTTTCAATGAAAATTTCGATATCCTCTTTAAAAACAGTTAATAATTTATTAACATATTTATTATTAATTTATTTTTTATTAATTTTTTAATTTAGTCCACATAATATCCCCTGTGAGGGATATCCATATATTCACCCAAGTACTAAATAACAACACTTATAAATCCTCTTAGGATCATATTTGCGACAAATGATGACGAGTATTTTTGCGATGCTACTTTTAAGAGTGTCCCACCTCCTTTCGCTCAACTTTTACACCACTAACGTTTTAACTAATTTTATATCTTATTAAAATAGTGTAGATAAACCCGCGGTGGGAAGACGAGGAAAAACAATTTCTATCCTTAATCATTCGTTATCTAAACTATCGAGAATGTCGATATCATGAGAATTGAAATTGACACATCACTTATATCAATTACCAACAGGGTGTAGTAAAACCCTTGGTGTGACCACGAGGAATAAAAATTACTCGTAGTCACAGTGGTGTGACAAACTGGTGTGACCACGAGTCGTGAATGGTTTAAGGATGCTTCATGATCATGATGGTCGTGATTTCTATCACAAGTAGTAATTGTATGCAACAAATACTATGATTTATTAACTATAACAGGTCGACCTGGCACAATTTAATTAACTATTATTTGAATTAATTATAATTTGAATTATTACAAATTTGTTTATACAAGTGCTGGCCCGACAAAATGCTGCCCGGCGTGCTCATTGTAAGAATTATCAGAATTATGCAATGAAATGTCATTGACTGAATTAGTTGTATTGCAAGTTTAAAGGTATTTCTAAGTAAAAAAAAATATATGTTCCGGATAAGTAATCACCAACATATCACATACAAAAACCTTCTCCAAATCACGCTGCATGTAATGGTACAAGTTTTATTCCGATCAGTTTTTTAGTTTTCGTAGTATAACCGAAGAAAAAAAACCGGCAATATATTTATTGGTACAATATACATTGTGGATATAGACTCTGACGTCACAGAAACCAAGCGCAAAATGGCGCATTGGAATAGCCGAAATAGTATATTGCCCAAAAAGAATATTCATTTTTTAATTCAATAAGAATGTTTTTATCTATAATTTTATGTGTTTGATAACGTTTAGGATGTAAATAATCAAATTTAAGTTTTTTTAAAAAGCATGCATCAATAATTGTTTCTTTCATTATGTCGTCGTGAGTCATCTCAGATTACAGTAGGTGTATAATATAAAAGTTCATTGTCTACATCGCTTACGGATTGCTCATTGAATAAGTGAACGCATATAAAACAAATGCGTTCACTGCTCATCGAGGAAAATAAACACTTACTCGGATGTGTGACATATTATGCCGTAATCGCCTCAATCGTGTAAGCACTATTATTGCCTGCAATCGCCCTTTTTTAC
Source organism: Leptidea juvernica (assembly GCA_949711755.1). Classification (NCBI taxonomy): domain Eukaryota; kingdom Metazoa; phylum Arthropoda; class Insecta; order Lepidoptera; family Pieridae; genus Leptidea; species Leptidea juvernica. The sequence goes on along the minus strand of CATIXQ010000023.1, from coordinate 1,076,898 downwards.
ACATAACTATTACAAGTAAATTAGTTTCGAGACGTTTTTGCATTTATAAAAGAATTTGTATATTTACGTGAATTTTAAACTTGAAATTTAAATTTCCTTGTACAGTCAAAAAAAAGAGGGTTATTACATTTTGAAGAAGCAAAAAATATATTGACAGTCAATGTCAATGGTGAATGCCAAATAACAGCCGTTCCAAATATACCATCTACAGATAGAGATAAACAACTACCTTCTACTGTCAGTAATTATCTGTCAATAATCCGAAGTTGTCCCAATACACACGATAAGTCATTCTTATCGCCTTATAATTGGAACGCGTTAATTGCAATTTCCATACAAACTTCTATCGCTGGTAAGTTATACGTTGTCCCATTGACAGACATCGTATACGGATAAGGTGAGTTACCGTCGATAAGTTTATTGGGACAGAAAAGTCAACGATAGTTACGATTTTTATCTCAAGTAGGCCACAACCGGAGATACACTGAATATTAGGAATGGCCGTAAATGATAATTTTATTTATAAACATTGCAAATTTTTGTCAGGTCTGACTATTTGGGCTTAGTTAATACTAGCTGACCCGACAGACACTGTTCTGTGAATAGAAAACAAATTTTTGGGAATGACGTAGTCTAAAGCCATCGGAAATATGAAATCAAAATTTATAAACGTATAAAAGAAACATAAACGTGTTTCAGAATACGTAGTCATAAAATGATAAGGATTAATATAGTTTTTTTTATGGAATAGGAGGAGAAACGAGCGTAAGGGTCACCTGGTGATAAGTGATCACCGCCGTCCACATTCTTTTGCAACACCAGAGGAATCAGAAGAGCGTTGCCGACCTTTAAGGAAGGTGTACGCGCTTTTTTAATATAGTATTTGTGTAAATCGGTCTAACACTCGACTAAAGTCGTAGAGTAAGTTTAACAATACCGCTTTAAAATGGCAATTTTTTAAAGTACTAAAATGGATATAATCTGTTATCCTTAAGAGATAGACATATGCCTTCGTGGACTTTTCTGTACACCTATATAAGATACATAATTTTACAATACATTATTTTGTTATATCTCAAAGGCTTTAGACAGCGTTTTTGTTAAAACCTTCTTTTCCGACGTCTCCAACAAATATCGTTGATGTATTCACAAATAGCCAAAAATAAAAAAAATTATATACTAAAACCTTCCTCGAGAACCACGCTATCCATTGGTGAAAACAGCATCAAAATCGGTACAGTAGTTTTTGTGTCAGATTTGTCTGTCTGTTCGCGATAAACACAAGTCGCGGCGGAGGATTTTGTTTTATAATATGTGGTAATATTTTGTAATATTTATTTAGTTGATACTTATGATTGTAATAATTGCTGTTCAGTGTTATTATTGTAAACCTATTAGAAATTTCAAGGCACAGATAAGACTGTACATATTTATTATATCAAAACAAATAACATTAAACACAAATGATTCATCGGATGAAAGTGAGGATAGGGATGACTGCGAAATATCTGGAGTTGAAGAAATTTAGAATTAACAATTATGTTTAATATTAATATTGATTATATTAAACATAATTGTTTAATATCGTTTCATTTTATCAGTACCTGGCTATAAAAAATATGGTTTATTTATGTGCTGACCGTACACGTACACACACCCAAATGCAAAACGTCTCGAAAATCCTGTGCTTCTAAAATTCTCATTAATTAACCTATTTTAACTATTTGACTATTCACATTTCATTTGGGTGAAATAGTTTTTACACAAGGTGCTGTTCGCCAGTTCTGTTAGCAACCTTAGCTTGACAACCAACCGCGTGTCTCATCATCATCGGAAAACGTATAGTGCTGGACAAAGGCGTCCCACAAAGATTTCCAACACGCACCTGCGCTGCCCCCATCCAACCTATTCCGGCGATCTTGACCAGATCGTCGGTCCATCTTGTGGGGGGCCTACCAACACTGCGTCTTCCGGTACGTTGTCGCCATTTGAGGACTTTACTGCCCCAACGGCTGTGCTATAACAGAGGTGTCTGTCTGCTAATATTAATCACTGATCTTATCATTTGCCACTCGAGTATCAAAAGATATCGATCTTCAAAATATTGTGGAATAATAAAATGTCACGCGACGATACATAATCTTTGCCAAATCATTCCGCAATTCTCGGCTTTAATAGACGAGCAAGGCGTTGAGTTGATGGTAATTTATACGCCCTGCGCATTAAATGCAGTGCCGCTCCGGATTCTTGAAAAACACAAAAATTCTGACCGGCAATACAATCGCGCTCGTCACCTTGAGACATAAGTTGTTAAGTCTCATTTGCCCAGTAATTTCACTAGCTACGGCGCTCTTCAGACCGAATCACAATAATGCTTACACATTACTACTACACGGCAGAAATAGGCGCCGTTAACCGCCACCCGTAATCTAGCCGGCATCCGGTGCAAAGGAGCCTCCCACTGGTAAAACTAATTTATTAGTATTCAAGCTAAAGCTAAACGAGTAAATAAATAGTTGGACGAAATATTATAATATTTATTAGAAAGCATGATAAAATCAACTTTGATACATGAATCGAAACAACTTTCTTCTACGTTTCTTCTCATTCCACAGCTTTGTTGTAAGCTGTGGAATGAGCTTCCTTGTGCGGTGTTTCCAGGACGATACAATATGGGTACCTTTAAAAAAAGCGCGTAAATTATTTAGAGGGCTGACAACGCTCCTGCGATTCTTCTAGTGTTGCAAGAGAATGTGGGCGGCGGTGATCACTTAACATTGGGTGACCCGTACGCTCGATTTTCCTATCTTCTATTAAAAATTAAATTCAGGTATTAAAATTCAAATATTTTTATTCAAAATAAGATTTGACATCACTTATTGAAAGTCAAAAACTACCACCCATTCCAAAACGAATGCCTCAGACCTGCGAAGAATGGGCGCAACAAACTCTGCGGGCTTTTTTTTCATCGAATAAATATGTTTACAAAGTAATATTGTACAATTAAACTTATTATTTAATAGCCTGAGGGCAGTGCTCCATTCTCAATCTGTGGTATTATTAAGAAAATCATTTATGTTATACTAATATTTATCACACAAACGGTTTTAACAATTCTTTTGAATTACGTAATACTTTTGTTTTAAATATTATCTGGGGTCTTGTTGTAAAAGCATATATATCGCCCCACAACAGCCTTACTAACTCGACTTAGCCGAGTAGTTGGCATTATAAGTTTATGTCTGTTCCTGGTATTAACATTTTGCTTATGACAGTTTCGAGCAAATTCACTTATGTGCATATGAACATACATTACATTATCAAGAATATATTGAGAAGCAACAGTCAAGATCTTAATTCCTTTGAATTTTGCTCTCAATGATTCTTTAGGACCTAGGTTATAAATAGCGCGAATAACTTTCTTCCACATACGATCAAGCTGTGGAATGAGCTTCCTTGCGCGGTGTTTCCAGGACGATACGACGTAGGTACCTTCAAAAAGCGTGAACACTTTTCTAAAAGCCCAGCAATGCTCTTGCGATTCCTCTGGTATCACTTTTCAGTTAACCAATACGCTAAATTTCCTCTCTTCCATAAAAAAGCAAACAAATAAATCAGGAATGAGAGGTAATGTGACCTGAACTCCACACGGTCTGCAGTGAACACGTAGTTAAGCGAGTACATGGGTGACAGCAGGTTGGGCAGAAGCAGCATGAACAGCACGTAGCGCTGGTACACTCCAAATGGCCCGAGCTGTGCCAGAACCGCCTCCATTGCTGAGCCAGCATCACCACTTCCGCCACCACTCTGTGGTTCCTCGCCTTTCACTCCGCTGTCGTCACTATCACCACCGTTATTGACATCTTCGAGCGCCACTGCAGCGTCACCACTTTCACACACGTGTGCTTGCTTGGGCATGACGGATGGGATACTGAGCGCTCTTGGGTTTTTGTATTCGAACGACACCTGCATGTTATCAGCTGACACTGATAATAGACGACGTGTAACGCGCATTGTTTCATACAAAAATATGCAGATAAAAACGTAAGGAAAACAGCGATTAAGATTTAGTATACCGTTGCACCTGGCTTCTTGTTCGCTTGATCCTACCGCTGTTTCATTGCTTGTAATAAGTATATAAAAATATTTATCTACACCCATGTTTTAAATCCTCTATTAAAGATTCTGAAACAGTTAGCTTATTGCCAACATTAAAACACCCAATGTCCTAATATCCATTACATCATCCAAACGAGTGTTGTTATGAAATTCAGTACAAAATAATATCATCCGTTTTCATAATAACACTCCTTTGGATGATATTGTGGTTACTAGGACTGACCTTTTTAATGTTTTGCAGTAAGCTAACTGTTTCAGAGTCTTTTGTAGAGGATTCATATTATGGGTGTAGATAAAGTCTTGTATGCAAACGTTGATAAATATTTATTAAAACACTCATGTGATACTATTATCACCCACATTCGTGTTTTAATACCCCTCATTACACAACAGTTGCATAAATATCTAATTACTTTTATCCTTTAATTTAATTAAATTCAAACCAACTTGATCGAATTTGAACACAATCTAGTACCTATGGGTCTACTCTTATTCAACGAAAAACGAAGTTTCAATCGAAGTTTCGTGTGTTTCCTACTAAGCTACGGTTCCATTCCTTCCGAAGTATTGCCCCGAATGTCATTGTTTGACGTAATTTCGAATTTCTAAACCTGATAACTAATTTAAGAAAACTTTTTACAGAATTCAACCAAAAAATCGTAAGTAATAAGTTGACATACTCACATTGCATGTGTAATGCAGATAATTTTTCTTGTCATTAGTTACTACCCTTCGTTGGCATGAAATAGAACTCTCCAAATTAGTTGGATAAAAATAATATTCATTTCAATCGTTCACCATTTGTTCCCGAATATTGTCTATGGTTCCGAACTTCGTCGATGTGTCCGAAAGCAAAATAGAGGAGACTACCGATACTTCGTTTAAATTTC
>CATIXQ010000023.1:966114-1055036 GCA_949711755.1 Leptidea juvernica | reverse complement strand
CCTGCAAACAGTCCGGATCTAAATCCCACTGAACACATGTGGGATTTACTGAAACGCAGTGTTCGAAGCTCAAACGAACCCGTGCATAATGAAAGACAGCTAATAAACGTTCTGAAATCAAGCTGGGAACAAATTCCTCAAGAAACAGTGGTACACCTGGTGGAGAGTGTACCTTCTAGGCTTCAAGAGTGCATTAGTAATCGAGGACGGCTAGTTTTTATTAGGCTACTAGATATTAAGGAAAGTCATAAATCAACCAACATTTTATGTTTTTTTTTATTTCAGATTTTTTTTCCTGACTAATTATTTTTGCAAAAATGTTAATTTTTAGAAAAAGTGGAGAAAATTTCTTTTTTTAATGGAATGCATCATTATTTCAGGCTGTCTACAATAAAAATCAATCAATTTATCCAATTGAATCATTGATCAACCTTTAAACCTCAAGAATTCATGAGAATACTGTAAAAACGTGGTGGCCCTTATTTTGTTTTGACTAATATATATAAATTACGTGTCACGTTGATTGTTCGCGATTAACGGATTTTAATGGGAATTACTTCATGGAGTGCAGTTTAGTCCAACTTGAGAGATAGGATAGTTTTCATTTCGATTTGGGACACATAAATATTTTTATTTTCAATATTTGTTTTGTATGGACATATTTCTATGAGAGAATTTAGTGACGCACGGTTTGACAGTTCCACTGTGAAATAATTGCATTATACCAACAGGGAGCATATTTTTAGAAATAATTCTTGATGTTTTGAAATATTATTGGCAAATTCCTATAAAACAGTTTTTTTTATTATCTACAGAACAACGTCTGTCGGGTCAGGTAGTAAATTATACAAAAAATATTCGGTCGTCGGTTGTTTTTTTGTTAAAATATTATTATTTTTTGATTTTTAGTGAATTTGAAGTACGCTAACAAAATTTTTTTCAATGCAGCAATGAACGTAAGCGCTCCCGTTACTTTGTCATGGATTCCGTAATCAGAACCTAACCAAACTCTCACCAAACTATCTTTGAAGTATATCCTTTCAAATAAAAAAAAATCAACGATATCGGATGGCGCGATATTGAGTTATTCGTACATTTATCATCCACTTTGCTATACGTATGTACAGCAAATCTAAGACTTTTACGGTTTTCCCATGGATGCCTTTGTCAGGTCTGGACCAAATTACAATGGGACCACACGGGAAGCACCAGCTTTCAAATAAAAAATTATCAAAATCGGTTCTCCCAGTCGAAAGTTTTGAGGTAACAAACATAAAAAAAAACATACCGATGAATTGAGAACCTCCTTCTTTTTTGAAGTCGGTTAAAAATGTATCTTTTACACAAATACCTTATGTAATAAGTGCAGTAACAATTTACACGTGTTTTAATCTTTTATAAAGCATTAATGACGTTACACTCGCGCTAGTTAAAGATGTATGTGCGTAAGTAAGGACTGGTTAATGCCAACCGAATCAAAAGATTAGATTACATCAAAACAAAGTAGTATCTAGTTTATATTATGTCCCCCTGAAGACGTGCTCCGCAAAGACCATGAAACGTCAAGTTAAATAAGGACATAATAAAACGGGTGTTCTGAGCGAGTCTCGTGTATACTGCCTTCCGCTGCCTGCTACGAGCTACGACGCGAAAACAAACGCTACCTCGCCTCAAATACTGTGTCGCATAATATAAATGGCACCTCTTCACAATCGGCGATTAAACGCAAGCACGTGTGGAGGGTTTATTCGCCTCTCGTCGCCGATCATCGTCTATATTCGACAGAGTGATCGCGGCGATCGGTGACTTGTCGGTTTTTCGGGCACGCATAACTAACATAAATCAATAACTACTACTACATTCAAATTGGCCAAAGTAAATCCATTCAAATAAACATTATTCAATTAGGCTTAAACTAAGCGCTTTTGAATTACTTAATTTACCTTGTGAGAGAAACATATAAGAAACTCAACGGCCACTTTTTTCAATCAAATAGAGTATTTTACAATGGCTGTAATATACATAATAAATTTGTTTGTAAGGTGCTGCATCCAATATTTGAGTCGTGTTTAAATTACATAATCTAGACAGATCCGCCCCCTTGTGTAGAATAGTTGTAACCAACAACAACTTGGTTAAAAGAGCTGGTATAGATATTTTTCAGCACTCTGCCCCATGTTTTAAAAAAGAAGTCTATAAAATTATGAAAGTACTGCAAGATGGTTAGTCATTGTTCGTAGTTATTGTTTTATTCTTTAGTTTTTCTTGGTTATTAAGCAAGAACATAGTTATTTTATTATCAGCCTTTTGCTTGTAGCTTTAATTTGTTAAATTTTTTCAAAAGTTTTAGTTTAACAAAAAATGTATATAATACTATTAAGCATGTCGAGTTAGCCTATGAGTGGAGTATACAACATTATAATAGAATTTTTAAATGTATCTATAGATTAAGATAGTTGTATGCACGTTGGCTTTCTAATAAATAAATAAATAAACTATGTCATAAAAGGTAAAACTCTACCAAATGACAAAAAATAATGTTCATCTACATAACAATAGTCACTAATGCATACATAAAATGTCCAAATATTTTATTAAAATAAGATCAACAGATTGCTCGTCAACGTCAATCATCAAAAATACAATTCAATTACATGCTTATTACACAAAATCTTAATACATACGTAACACTTTAAAAACGTTACATACGCAAAATTTTAAAAATTATGCAATCCAGTAACAGAATACAAGGCTGAACTATAAAATCAATAAAAAATAACAACTATAATACTATTCAATTCCATATTGTAATATCGTTTATCTACACCCATGCTTTAAATCCTCTATTAAAGATTCTGAAACAGTTAGCTTATTACCAACATTAAAACACCCAATGTCGTAATAACCATTATATCATCCAAACGAGTGTTGTAATGTTGTACTGAATTTCAAAACAACACTCCTTGGTTTTTTTTCGATCTCTTCATGCACAAAGAGTCTCAACAAACAGCCACATTCTTATTGCTCGATGCGTGGTATCTGTATGAATTTCAAAAAAAGAACATTTTCGTGTACGCGCGTTCCACACTACCAGAACATGGCGCGCCGTAAAAAAAAAGTAGGTTATTCGAAACCCCGCCATTTTTTTCGATTTTTTTATTGTTTTGTTTACAAAAAATTAGCGATTCATTTTAAACGCTGCAAAAGAACATTATATTCGAGTCAATTATAATTATTGCACTATACAAAATGTAAATTAGTACTAAAATAGATAATACTTAGTTTATTTGTATATAATCAGTAATGAAGGATATTAGGTTACTACTAGGACTGGTTTTTTAATGTTAGCAGTAAGCTGTTTCAGAATCTTTTAGAGTATTCATATTCTGGGTGTAGATAAAGTATTGTATGCAACTGTTGATAATAAGGTAAGGCCTCGTGTGATAAATCCACATTCGTGTTTTAATTAAGAGTTGCACAAATAACTATTACGTAATCTTCAATACTGTAATAAGCCTTTGACATGAGTCTGCGTTTAATAAAAGATTTAAAATTATTTATTGATAATTCAGATACACTTTTTGGTAATTTATTGTAAAATTTAATACCATTGCATGCAAAAGAATTGTTTATTTTACAGATCCTAGTAGGGGGCACTATAAGCTTGTTATTATTAGTAGTGTTTAAATTATGGTTGTCGCTTTTTTACTGAATAAATTATCATGTTTATGTACGTGCAAGAGATTGCTATAAATATATTGAAATAAAAAAGGATTGTGTGGTTTTATGAAACCACGGTAAAAGTGAAACTTTTTTTCACATTATAGACAGTCAACTAAAAATTTTTGGAATAATATTTCATTAACGGTATAAGAATCGCTTTATTAATCATAATTTTATACATGGAAAATTGGAATGATAATGGGAAATAATAAAAGTAGACTATGTCTCCAACTAAATGAGTAATAGTCTATATACAACACGGTCAGCTGCTGCGAACTATAGTCGCCGCCCGACCGTCACGCGACATGCAACACACAGACGAAAAAGTTTGAGACGATGTTATAAAAGTTTCACTATAATAATAATGGTAAAACAATAATGATTCTAGTGATGTGCACGACAATTTATGCAGTCAGTGGTCTCATTATATTTGTTTACATTACAAGCTCGATCAATATTAATAGCTGTTAATGTTATGATACACGTGGAGATAATTGCTTATAAAATCAGTGTAAAACTAGACTCCCGACCTCCTGTTGAGCTGAGTTCAAACGGCGACGTCATTTATAGTACCCCTTTTAACTCAAAATTGATCTAACACTCATAATAATATAATTATTTTATTTATTTGGCGCCTATTTCTGCCGTGAAGTTGTAATGTGTAAGCATTATTGTGTTTCGGTCTGAAGGGCGCCGAAGCTAGTGAAATTACTGGGCAAATGAGACTTAACATCTTATGTTTCAGGGTGACGAGTGCAATTGTAGTGCCGCTCAGAAGTTTTGGGTTTTTCAAGAATCCTGAGCGGCACCGCATTGTAATGGGTGGGGCGTACCAATTACTATCAGCTGAACGTCCTGCTCGACTCGTCCTTTATTTAAAAAAAAAGAAACCAATCTTTTTAGTTCAGTTTTCTATGAAAAAGCGTGTTTTTTAAACTACTATTTATTATTATTACTCGTTCAGTGTCGCCTCTTATTACGTAGTATTTACATCCTCTTTGGGCCCAAGTACAACTACTAACCGTCAACCAGTTTGCTTGTGAGTTGACGACTCTCTCTCACGTGAATGGCGCCCGTTCACTGTAAAGTGTAAACACAATATCGACACGTGAACACGTGGGGCGCGCGTGTGTGTGCGATTACAGCTATGTGTGTGGCAGTTTGAATGTACTAAAAACTCTTCCGCGTTATATTTTGGTGGAGCTTGCTTTGAAAGTTTCGCCGCGTGTATTGTAGTGATGGGGATAAACGTAATTTTACAGTCAACGTCACTGTCGTTCCAGTTCTATAAAAGTCACAGTGACTTTGTCACTTCAATTCCAATGTCTTCTTAGTTCCATAGAGTTCCTTTTATAATGGTGACTTATTTACAACTAGTAGTTGCCCGTTGCATTCGCAACTAAAGGTTTTATCTCAGTAAGAATAATAAGGATAACAGAGAGAGTTGTCATACTGAAACATGCAGGGCAAGCCTGTCAGCCATTACGTTGGCATAGCGACATGCACTGACCTGTATAAATACCACTGAACAGGCTGTTCCATATGTTTGACAGCAATTTTTTTGTGCCTATTTGAAGCGCCACTCGCGAGCGTTCAGAGAACTAATTTTGACGTATAATACAAATGGCTGCAAAGGAACGTACAATACTCTGAAGTATTTTTGCATTTTGAATTAATTTCGTTCGTTTTCCGTGTTATTTATACTTCAAGAATCAATAGTTGTAATAAAGTATTCAATTTTTATAGTAGTTTCCCACCATCTATCGCTGTTTGCTGAGGTTGTCATCACTAATTTTAGTACCGCAGACTCTCGCTACATGGCCAACAGCGACAAAATGGCGAATATCAAACAGGCACAAAAGCACATAGACAGCCGCCAGTCCAGTGGTATATAGTACAGGTGAGTGGCGACATGCCATTCTGCAGGCACGCACGCCAAGAAAGAGAAGATATAAATTAGATACTTACCCCTTATTCATAATAGTCTGCTAACTTAAAGCATTGCTAATTCTCACTCTGTCTTCTTCTATTGACCTAAGTCAGAATGAGAAAAAACACTCCTAAGCGGTTGTTTAAAGTTAGCGGACCATTATGAATAAGGGGGTTACACTAAAAAACAAAATTAAAATTACGACAAAATAGCAAAACTAATGTTTTTTTATGGAAGACGTATAATAAACGACCGTACAGTTTACTTAATGTTAAGTGATCACCACATTCTCTTGAAAAACCAGAGGAATCACTGAACCCTGGCCGGCCTTTCAAAAAATTGTACGTGTTTTTTTGAAGGTGCCCATGTCGTATCGTCCATCACAAGGAAGCTCATCCCACAGCTTAGTCATACGTGGAAGAAAGTTTCTTGAAAACCGTACTATGGACGAACACATCCGTGTGGCGTTCTGGAAAAATGGTGGAATTCGGCGGCAGGAATCAAGTCAATCAGCTTTTCGGAACACTCCCCGTGATAAATGCGGTAGAAGACACGCAGTGAAGTAACGTCCCTATGCAACGCTAAGTCATCTAGGCATTCATAGAGCACTGGGTCCCCAATAATTAATTTATTCATTTAATAATTGGCGTGGACCCAGTGCTGTGTAAGGGGGGACGCATTTATCACGGGGAGTCTTGTGCTATTTCACCTGATTCCTGCCGCCGAATGACACCTTCGCACGACACGCCACAAATTTGGATATCATACCTACCATCTGGTTCCTGAGGCGTTCCTCCACAGTGCGATTGTCAAGTAACTTTAATGAAAAAAACACATACACCTTCCTTAGAGGCCGGCTACACTCCTGTAATTCCCGTGTGTTCCGGTGTTGCAAGATAATGCGGGAAGCGGTGATTATTTAACATCAGGTGACACGTACGCTCGTTTCAAATACAAATTCAAATTTTATTCACAATATTATCAGCCGTAGTTGTAACTACCTTGTAATTGTTTATTTCCTTCCTTAGATTAAGGATTGGTCTCCGCTGCGCTCTAACTAGAAACCGCAGGCGTAGTCGCAAAGTGCGTCAGATAATACTACGCCCAAGTGGGCATATTCGGGCCAGTCTTGAACAATGTTTGACGTTGACGTGCCACATGTTCTGTTAAACTTGTAAAATTGAAACTAAAATGCCGGGTTTCGTATTAAAACTTTGTAAAAATAATACACCATATGGTACCAAATCCGACCATGTGTTTAGGGTATTATTAAATCGCGTCCTGAAAACTTATCAAGACAAGATAAGTTTTGTGAAATGAGAATATTGAATGTAAAAAGTACGCCGAAATGACATTGATACTTAAACCCCTATATTATTCACTTAACATCGAGTTTATCGAGAGAAATGTATAGTAGTGGGCTAAAGCTAGTCTGTTATTCATTATAATGATGTATTTATAATGTAAATGATATGTTTTACTTTGTATCTAGCATTTAAAATGTATATTTAAGTACCTATGCGTAATTATTTAAGTGAGGTGGCTTTACCGCTGAGGTCAATAACAACTGGTCGAGTGGTCACCTAACATTGATTTAGTATAATTAAGGCTGAGTCATGTGATTCGACACGCACACACACAGACACCCACACACACTTCAATACAATATATTCGAGATCGCCATCTTGAAATAATTTATTTACAATTGAACGGAAAATTTTATAAGTTGAATGTGTTAAGCTCGATGTCAGAGAGACGAACTTGGCAGTTACTGATATTTAAAGGTTATGGGGTTTCTTGAGGTTTGATTCCGCTTAGATCTGTCTTTAACTAATTCGACTGTCTTAGGCTAAGATCTATAGACTGTAGTTAGACTTTTCTCAAACTTTACCTACGTAAAACTTAGCTTAGTGTAAGTTTAGCGTAATCATTGATTACGTTTTCATAGTTATTTGTCAGACAGCCCAATGCTAAAGTCATGTCCGTGTTTTATCACACTAAGCTATGTTTTGCGCAAGTTTTTTTTTATGAAAATAAGGGACGAGACGAGCAGGACGTTCAGCTGATGGTAATTGATACGCTCTGCCCATTAAAATGCAGCGCTGCTCAAGATTATTGATTAGCCCAAAAATTCTGAGTGGCACAACAACTACGCTCGTCACCTTTAGATATAAGATGTCAAGTCTGATTTGCCGAGTAATTTCACTACCTGTGGTGCCCTTCAGAGCGAAACACAGTAATGCTTACACATTACTGTTTCACGGCAGAAATAGTCGTCGTTGATTGGCGAAGAAGCAGGCGTCCTTGATGCCACGCGGTCGCCGTGTGTCGCTCCCGATATAAATCCGCAAAAAGTAGATACTGAACTATCAAACTCTGCGATAAAGGGCTTCCCACACGGTTACGATGAGGCGCGGCGCTAAAGTCGGTATCGGCTGACACCATAGAAATCTTAATAATAATAATAATGAAGTGCTTATTCCTTTTTTATTTTCACAACTTAAAAACGTCTTATCTCTCGCATTATAATGTTTGAAACTTTGATCATTTCGTGCCATTTGACCAAATTTTTCGAGGTTAATATTAAATTACAAAAATGGAATGGAATAATAAAGAAGACACTTCAAAAGTCAGTCGTATGTTCGTAGCGTACTGTCGATAGCTTGTACTATTGTTTGTCGATAGTAATACTTAATACAAAAGTCTCCAACCCTACTCTGTGGTATTACCCACTAACATATCGTATGTTGAGGTCCATAATTAATCAGAGCAGCCGAAGGTATGCAACAACTACAGCCCTAAAAATCTACTATTAAGGCTGGGGACTGAGCCAACGGCCTTGAGGAATCGAGTGGAGCTAGGTTACCTCCCTCGCACAAGATCGCCATAGTTTTAATTCAGAATTAGAAGAATTTTTAATTTATTTCAAACATTATACAATTTTCTTTACAAAACTAACTAAACTGTGCCATGTAAAATAGTATTGGTGTACAATTAATAAATTTTCATACAATTTTAATCTAGATTGAATGATTAAGATGGCTCCAATTGTAGAGTTACCATTGCAGCATTAACGGGGAGTGGGGACAGGTCAGGGATTTGTCAAATGTAGTTGTAAAAAACATCATGCGATATTAAAAAGTGTTCGTGTCTTAAAAGTTAAATTTTGCACACTTCGAAATGTCATAATAGTTCCTCATATAAGAATAAAAAATTTACTTTTCACTTCTCATGCTCTGAAATTGCTTATTTGTGCACGATATAGGCTGCATAAAATCGATTTTTGTGCACAAGTGCACAAAAGTATCTACTCATAAATGTATCTATATTAAGGCAAAGAAAATGAGCTATACAGCCAATCACAAAAAAAAGTTCAGAGATAGAATTTGTTATTTTATAATATTTACTTTAATTTATTTGCCTCATGTGGTTTTAAGATATAAAAGATATTAAAATTTTAATTAAAATACAGTAGGTTATTTAATTAATTAAATACATATATATATATATATATATTACAAAATTAATTGAATAGTAGGCTGTATACTAGGTCTGGAGCCCAAGCCTAATATCAACTATGCACTATGCACTCGTAAAATCTACTATATTTAACGTTTTGATTAAGCAGTAGATGTACTTATTATTTTTATAGAGTTGTTTTGTTTCTTAAGTTTTTTATACTAAGCATTTGTAAACAAATAACAAAATGTTACAAGCTAGAAGAATTTTAAGTTTCACGTTAATTTTATTCTGATTTTACTGTATGTAAAAGAAATGTACTTTTCATAATGCATACTTTTAAGGAGAACTCTATTTTTTTATTTTAATACAATTGATTTTAATTACTAAAATATGTTTCATTTGCCCGTTATTATATAGGCTAGTTAATATTGATAAATATGACTAAAATCAATTTATTTTTCACATTGCCGGTGGAACAGCAGGTATTCTATACAATTCCTAGGAATTGTTTTTATTACCTAGGTAGAGTATGCAATGGATATTTCATAATATTTCATACATTGCCTGGACGACCCAGGTATTATATACATTGCCTAGGTATTGTGATTGTGTACATCAGCTATTGACCTGAATTATACAGATTGCCGGTAACACATATATTCATTCCTATGGTCTTACGGCCGTTTTCAATAACGTACCTCTAGTTATGGATAGATTTCTACCACCGTTTAATGACAAGATCTTATCTATCCATAGTTATGTCCAATATAGTTATGTTTTACATCTTTAAACGAGCAATTCTGGTATATATATAAATATATAATCTGAATCTGGGAAACTGTTCCAAAGATTTTCATTAAATTTAGTATACCTACAGGGGATTTCGGGGGCGATAAATCGATGAAGCTAGGTTTCAATTAATAAAAAAATATTTTTATCCATGTTTTAATAAGTAACAGCTACAATAACATTAGAATACAAAGGTAAATTTCACCACTATATATAAGGCTGTAAAAGATCAGGTGGGACATTGGGTGATCCGGAAAGCCGAAGAAGTTCAAGTTTTGTACATTCTTAAAAACCCGCGCAAGGCTCGGTGGTCCGGATATTAATTAGTTACTAGCTGACCCAGCAAACGTTGTATTGCCATCATAGTTAACATCTATAGTTATTCTACCAACTATTGGTAGCTAAAATTAAGTTCTGATTCTAATTAGTTATTCATTTTAACGTATTCTTTAAATTTGATTTCTTTTTTAATTCCAAAATTGTTGTTTTCTTTTTTAATTCCAAACATTTTCATATTTATTCACCTTTTAAACCTTCTCTAAACTTCCACAAATAATTCAAGACCAAAATTAGGCAAATCGGTCCAGCCGTTCTCGAGTTTTAGCGAGACTAACGAACAGCAATTCATTTTTATATATATATAGATAGTCCAATGCTATCTGTCGATAAGTTATTCAAATGTAAGTAAGCGTAAATGGATAGATTTGTCTACGTCTAGTAATTTAAATTAAGGATAGATAGGTTAATGAAAACGGTCGTAAGTCTATGGTATCGACAGTTGATGTCGGTGACCCGGGGCTCGGTTTGTTTGTACACAAGGTGCCGCCGCGAGTTACCGCCTGATATAGAGTTGTTATGATAACTCGTTTATGACCTTGACGCGACTCAGAAACATGTTGTTTCCTGATGGTGTCGTATTTTAAATGTGTTATACACATTACGAATACCTGCTACCTATATATTATAATATAACAACTGTACATACAGATATTTTTATTTTATTTTCTTTATGAGGGATAATATATAAATGAAGATCATTTATAATATATAAATGATCTTTCTAATCTTATAGAAAAAAATCATAAGATAGTATTGTTTGCGGATGACACTTCACTGATATTTAAAGTACAAAAAAACCAATCAACCCATGAGTAGGTAAACAAGAAGTTAACGATATTTAGTTTAATTGTACGATATTACTTTGTAACCATGTAATCATTTTTATGAAAAAAAAAAGCCCACTGAGTTTCTTGCGCCCGTTCTTCTCAGGTCTGAGGCATTCGTTTTGGGTGGGTGGTAGTTTTTGACTTTCAATAAGTGATTTTATACCCTATTTTGAATAAAAATATTTCAATATGAATTTAATACACAGTTGTTATAACGTGGATATCTTCATATTAAGCTCTTCAATGTGCCAGTCAAACCTGTAGTTGACTGCAATTACAAAGCTCCTGTGCTTCCTGCAAGAGCCAAAGGTCAATCATATTCTAGCTTGTTCTCCGAGCACACGATACAATATGACTCTGTCAGCTGTCTACTTCTTACTTGTTTATGTAGATTAAAGAATGTCTGTGTCTATGTTTACTTGGATGATCACCGTTGCCGCGCCGGCGGTCAGTTAACAGTGGGTGAACTTTACAGCCGCCAGAAATAGACGGAATAATACGCGCTAAATATAACTTGAGTTTATTACACGTGGCTAAATTTAACTCTCCGGCCGTTAACGACCACCTAGCCACCTCATCATCTGGTCACCTCATCATTTCGCTGCCTCACCATCGAGCACTAATATAATCTATATTCCTAGGTATAGGTATTCACGGGCTACTTTCCGCAACTCGACGTCTGCTATGCGCCTATTTTGCGTGGTAGGGATGGGTTGGTAATCTTGCCATCCCAATTCCTCAAGCAAGTTTCTCAAACCTCTGATGTCACCCATGACCTTGGGGAGAGTCCTCTGTGACCCTAGGTGTTTGGCCCGGTATCTGGCCACACTCCTACACCTCAGAATGATGTGTGTGGCCGTTTCTTCTGTCTCCATGCAAGCCCTGCACAGGGGACTGTCGGTGACACCTATATTAAACAGATGCTTGTTAAAGGCGCCGTGCCCCGTTATTACATGAGTTATCTTATGTAATCTTGATCGTGTGAGTTTCACCAAGTCTATATACCTAACTGACAATTTGAAAGATAGAACATTTTTTTTTCATTTATTGTTCAAAGCGACAAACATAAATAAAAGTTACACATCTAAATAAGCACCACGAAAACCCAAAGGATTTATCTGGGTAAGTTCTCGCTCGCGATTTCAGCTTTCCATTATAAAAAGCGACCAAGTGTGAGTCGGACTCGCCCATGGAGGGTTCCGTAGCAGCAAGTAACGTAATATAAAAGTTATACAGAATGGAAAGTGATATTCAATTATTTGAATGGAAAAGGCAAAACATCTTTGCTTAAAATCATACAGGGCTCATAATTTGTACGTAATTAAAAAAATCCACTTACTAGATCTCGTGCAAACCAATTTTCGGTGGAAGTTTACATGGTCATCATGTACATCATATATTTTTTACTCTTTTAATTCTCTTATTTTAGAAGTTACAAGGGGGGGAGGACACATTAAACCACTTTGGAAGTGTCTCTCGCGCAAACTATTCACCTTAGAAACACAAAGTAAGTGTGTCAGCTCCGACGCACGACTGGAGTTTACTCCTCAAGTTAAGTTTTTCTTAATAATGATCATAGTGATACTAAGTTTGATAATTATTTTTTATTTTATTCGTATATATTACATAGATTTATTCAGACTCAGAACTGACATTCGATTAATGATACAAGAGGCTTAAGGTAATTAAAGTATTAAATAAATACTTTGGTCTTAATAGGGTCAATATATCTTTAGAATACTGCGTTAATTACTGTTACTGATTTTGTTGTTGACACAGTGCGACTGATGCATATTTTCAAAAATTAGGCGTCCAAAAACTCATTCAACGGAATCGCTGTATCCGATGCAAAATTTACATTAAACCGCTAAACTGCATAGGAACTTTACCCCGCTATGTTCTAAGCTAACATGTCAGTTGATAAGTGCTCTGAGGAAACGTGTTTTTGTGTGCAGATGCTACATCCCGGAATGTGAGGACAATAGTACGCAGGCAGCGGCCGAAGAGTGGGCGCCTGACTGGGGTATGTGGGCTCTGCACGCCGACGAGCCATGCCGCCGCCCTCAGCCTCTTGACTCAGCCTGTCAGCAGCGCTCTTTCAACACCAGCTCGTTGCAGGACTGCGACGGGTTTGTGTACCAGCACCGCAGCAGCATCGTGTCCGAGGTATATACCGAGTATAGTAAAGCCAACGAGAGGAGATAAAGAATGTAAACAAACGGACCATTACTGAGTTATATTGCCATAAATTCGGCTGATTTGGACTCTTCCAATGAATCATCTTCGTATTATACAGACGACAGCGATAAGAATAGGGAATCCATAATTTGTTTATAATTTATTCAATTAAAATTGTTGAACTTGTGAAGTCTTACGAGAAACAGAGTCTAGGAAAACTTAGAACTAACTAGCTTTGAGATTAATAAATAAAAATGAGTTTACTGAAATAAAATAAGTTTACTGAACAATGCACCAGACTAGTGCATGTTTACTTAAAGCTAAAAAGTTTAGCGTGTAAGATATATAACGAGTGACCTTTTGGGCTTTTCCCAGACATTTATACGCAAATGCTTTGAAAATGGGGATTTATGTCATATCTCTTTGGGATTCACTTTCAGTTATGAAAAAAGTAACTGAGAACTGCATGGTGAACGATGGCGGTACATCCAGTTCGTGAAACGATGCTAATTTTATATTTGATGTCAGAGAAGAAGGACAAACGATCGTACGGGTCACCTGGTGTTTAGTGATCACCGCCGCCACACATTGTCTTGCAATGCTAGAAGAATCACAGAAGCGTTGCCGGTCTCCAAGATATGCGCTTTTTTTGAAGGTACCCATGTCATATCGTCCCGGAAACACCGCACAAGGAAGCTTATTCCACAGCTTTGTTGTACGTGGAAGAAGGTTTCTTGAAAACGGCTCTATGGAGGAACGCCGCATATCCAGATGGTGGGTATGATATCCTAATTTGTGGCTATATGAGTATGGGTGTAAAAGCTCTACGGGTGCGTTTTACCTGGAAACTTTGGGTCTTATAATAATATATTCTTTAATACATTGTATAAAATAATGTAAACTCTCGCAAAACTCGAAAAAGAAAAGGCAGTTAGGGCAAGTGCTGTCTTTTTGAAGATATCCATGTAGAACTGAAAACGTGACCTAATTTGTCGTGCGAAGGTGGCATTCGGAGGCAGGAATCATGTGAAACAGCTCTTCGGAACACTATTCTTGAATATAATGTAAAATTATAGAGAAAGTCAGCAGGGTTAAAGGCATGAACTAACCTGATTTCAGTTCGACCTGGCATGTCAGGAGTGGAAGCGGACTTTGGTGGGCACCACGCACAACGTGGGCATGCTGGTGTCGCTGCCCATCATGGGATACGTCTCGGACAAGTAAGTTATGTTCTTGTGAGGCGAGTTGAATTATTATCGTTAACTCATCATCATTAGCCGGAAGACGTCTACTGCTGGACAAAGACCTCTCCCAAAGATCTCCACGACAATCGTTCCTGCCCTCATCCAATATACTCCGGCAAAACTGACCAGATCGTCGATCTATCCTGTCTTGGGGCCTACCGACACTGCGTCTTCCGTATCGTTAGCTCAGTCACGGCCAATTCCAATATTCAGTACGTAATGAATGCTTTCTTTTAGCTTCAAATGTTGGCAAAATTTAATGGTCTCACTAACTGTCTCCAACTATTACGTAGATGGGGGAGAAGAGCAGCGCTGCTGACGAGTGGAGTGGGCGCCGGTTTTCTTGGACTGTGCAAGTCGTTCGTGACTTCATACCCGGCCTACCTCGTTATGGAGTTTCTGGAGACTGTCTTCGGTGCTAGCGTCTACCCAGCAGCTTTTGTCCTGAGTAAGCATTTTTGGCATTACTGTTTTTATGGTTTTTTATGAATTTTTTATGGTACAAATAAAAATTTATTCCCACCTCGATGAAAAACTCGCTTTTAGTCCCTCCCTGGTACGATGGGCAAAAATCATATACGCACCACGTGAGGTAAGTTGGACATTCTCCCCTGCGATTGTCACCCTCGTGACATTATTCCACGGATGATAATGACCTACTTTTCTCCATAGGTACGTAATATAACCATTACGCAATTTAACATTAATTAATTCTGGTTTCAGTGATTGAATGGTTGGGAGTAGAACACAGAATCTTAGCTAGTTTATTGCTGGGCATTCCGTTGTCTGCTGGTGCGGCTACACTGTCTCTCCTGGACTATCTGACGGGCTACTGGAGAATGTGGGCACGTTTGGCGTATCCACCTTCATTCCTGCTACTACTATACCCTTGGCTTCTGCCAGAAAGTATCAGGTGGCTCATCGCTAATGGTAAAATGCGCGAAGCAGTGAGTGTCATTAAGAAAGCAGCGAGAGCGAACAAAATAGCAGTGCCTGAAGATACGTTGGAGAGAATTCTAACGAAGGATCGGGTTGTTGATAAAGTGGAAGTGGTTGTCGAGGAGGAAAGCCTGTTCCGTGCATTTATCAGGTGAGCTCAATATTAAATTCTAAATATCACTGTTTAGCAATTGACAATGCGTCACCGCATTTCAATAACAATATAATATGTAAAGTGATGCAACAAACCTACTCAAACGTCAAATAGTCAATGCCTAAAACGACGAGTAAGTGAAAAAAGTAAATGTAAATTAATACAAAACAAAAGTTATTGAGTACTGTAGCTGCATCATCCACATAAATGATCTCGGATATGGAGAATATAAGTTTGTGTCTATCAGATACGGCGCCCTGCGGCAGCGGCTGTGTGTTTGCTTCGCGTGGTGGGCTAGTGCGGTATTCGTGTTCTACGGGCTGGCGGTTCGCTCGCACGCCCTTGCCGGATCTGCGCACGCCAACTACGCCCTGCTGGCGGCGGCAGAGCTTCCAGCCCTGCTGCTCAACACGCTGCTTCTGGACCGCGCTGGTCGCCGCCCGCTGCTCACCTCCGCCTTCCTGCTGACAGCAGCCGCACTCATTGCCATTCCCTGCCTCCCTGACCGTGAGTCCTCGTAGATGGCATTTCTTATTTTACCGACGCCCATGCTTTAAATCCTCTATTAAAGATTCTGAAACAGTTAGCTTACTGCTAACGTTAAAAAAAGCCAGTCCTAGTAGCCATTACATCATCCGAACGAGTGTTGTAATGTTGTATTGAATTTCATTACAACACTCGTTTGGATGATGTAATGGTTATTAGGACATTGGACTCATATTATAGGGGTAGATAAAGTTTTGTATGCAACTGATGATAATTAATAATCGGCATTACTCGCAATTTTATGCTTTTGCAAATATTTATCTAGCCTTGCGCTTAACAAGGTTTATTTTATTTGGGACACAAAATATGTTTGCGGTTTTCAAGGAGCTTTCTTGCACGTACTACAAAGCTATGGAATGAGCTTTCTTGTGCGGTGTTTCCAAGACGATATGACATGTACCTTCAGAAAAAGCGCGTACACCTACCTCAAAAGGCCGGCTCTTCCGGACTTTTAAGTAGATCTGGTTTAGATTTCATTTTCGTAAAGATTAAAAATTTATCTGATTTTAGTAAATGTGTATGTATTTTATTACTATATTTCATCTTATTAAACGTATATTAGAGTCGTTAGTTGAGACTAGAGTCTTTAGCTGATATCTATAGACCGTACTTAGACTTTCCTCAGACTTTACTTACGAAAACTTAGTTAAGTGTGATAAAATGCGAATTTGACTTTGCATTTAGTTGTTTTAGCTAAAGTTCAGCATAATTTCAGCTGTGAAAAGACTATAAAAACGAAATTAATAATAATGCTAAGCTTACACTCAGCTAAGTTTTACGTAAGTAAAGTCAGACTTTACTTTACGCTCTATAAAATTCCGCCTTAAGGTCCAGACTTGTTCACATTAATCCCTGGGATGGTAACCCTAATTGCATGGCTAATAAAGCTTGTCTATGGCAGCCTCACCATGCAGTAATGCATCATGCCAATTCAGTATACAGAAAATTGAAATGGCGCTGGACAGGACATATATTGAGAGAAAAGACAGAGAAATGGACCAAAATTATAACCGAATGGTACCCTAGAGAAAGCACACGAAGCAGAGGAAGACAGACAAAGAGATGGGAAGATGATTTTAAGAAAGCAGCGGGCCCAGAATGGTTACGTATAGCAAAAGATAGAGACAAGTGGAAAGCCTTAGAGGAGGCCTTTGTCGAAAGACAATCTGTTACAAGGAGAGAACAACCGAATGCCAACGATAGATTGATAGTTTAAGTTAATGATATTTTGTTACCTCTATTAAACTTTTGATATGTTATGTTAATTAAGTTCAAAATAACAGCAATAAAGGCTTATTTTATTTTATTTATATCATTATGGCAGCCTAGCGAAACTCTCAAAGAAAACAGCGATTGTATGAAACGTACAGTCATTGATATATTGACATATTATGATAGCTGCTATAATCTTGTAAAAAACGGAGATAGCCGAAATCCACTACGTTTTAAGCAACTGTTCGCTTTCAAACTTAGCCGGATTATACTTCGTCGTTAATCGCCATACTGTAATTACTACTATTTCAAACTTATGTCAAATCACTGCACGTTTCATAATAAACTAAATTTCAATTTTTACTTAGGCAGTTACGCCTCTAATTACTTAGTGTTTACATCCTCTTTGGTCGCAGACGCCAGTGCGGTGGGCACGGCGCTATTCCTGGCGGGAAAAGTTGGTGCCACGATGGCTTTGAACGCGCTCTACGTGTACACTGCTGAGCTGTTCCCCACACGGGCCCGCCAGCGTCTCCTGGCTGCCTGCTCCACGTGCGGCCGCCTAGGGGCCATCCTGGCGCCACAGGTGCCCCTGCTGGTAAGAAGACCTGTTTACCGTGGCAGTTAGATTTCTAGCGCACCTGTGAGGCTCCTTTGCACAGGATGCCGGCTAGATTATGAGTACCACAACGACGCCTATTTCTGCCGTGAAGCAGTAATGTGTAAGCATTATTATGTAAGGCTCCTTTGCATAGGATGCCGGGTAGATTTTGGGTACCGGCGCCCTTTTTCTGCCATGAACTAGTAATGCAAACATTATTTAGTTTCGGTCTGAGGGGCGCCGTAGCTAGTGAAATTACTGGTCAAATGAGACTTAATATCTTATGTCTCAAGGTGACGAGCGCAATTGTAGGTCCGCTCAGAATTTTTGGGTTTTTCAACAATCCTGAGCGGCACTGCATTGTAACGGCGTATTAATTACATCGTTGCTCGTCTCGTCCTTTATTCTCATAAAAAAACGTAACAGCTTTGTGGTTTCTGTGCAGGCCGCGTACGGCGCCTGGGTGCCCACTGCCGTTCTGGGTACGCTGCCGTTGCTGAGTGCAGCGCTGACACGTCTGGTGCCCGACACCCTGGGACGCCGGCTACCCGATTCCTTCGCCGACCTGGATTCCAGCGCTACCGACGTGTCCGAGCTGCCTTGACCACACCTCATGAGCAGACATGGAACGTTTTTGATCGTGATATTAATTAGGCTTTACGGGTCCCGGTTACTCGCAGACCGCGATATTAGTTATTAAGTGCAACAGGTAGCTGTCATATAAACCTGTAATGAATGAATGCTCAACATTAGGATGAAGCCCTAGATTATTAATACGTCTAGATTAGCCTGTAACAGCTGTGAAAACGTCGAAAAAAATTCACATTGTCAGTTAACCTCTATTTTGAGCAATACTACTCTAAAACAAAGTGACATACAAATCGCGAGTGTAAGACGTAGCTTGTCACGCACACTACACACTTTACCTGTGAGAGGCTCCTTTGCACAGGATGGCGGCTAGATTATGAATACAACAACGGCGCCTATTTTTGCCGTGAAACAGTAATGTGTAAACATAACTGTGTTTCGGTCTGAAGGGCACCGTAGCTAGTGAAGTTACTGGGCAAATGAGATTTAACATCTTATGCCTCAAGGAGACGATCGCAATTGTAGTGCCACTCAGAATTTTTGGATTTTTTAATAATCCTGAGCGGCACTACATTGTAATGGGCAAGGCTTATCAATTACTATCAGCTGAACGTCCTGCTCGTCTCGTCCCTTATTTTCATTAAAAAAAAAACGTTCTGTTTTGAGCAATACATGCACACTAAAAGAAAGTGACACAAATTGCGAGTGTAAGACGTAGCTTGTCACGCACACTAAAGTTATAAACCTGGCCTGTTTTCATTGGAAATATAGCAGCAAAAGGCTCTATTTAGACGTTTAAATTATCTAAGGATGAAGCTATTAGGGTAATGTTTTCCACTGGAAGCACATGAATTTTCTTATGTTTTGTGAATGTAATTTAATAATATTTAGAGAGAAAATTTTAAAGTGATCTGTTGCTTGGGTGACTCACTGTTCATTATATAAAAATATCTGTTTCTCAACAATAGCTGACGTAATAATAATCCTGTGTGACTCTGATACAAAAATAGACACTACATTACTTTAAAATGCAGCAGCTGTTAATTGTCTGTTGTGAGTCATAAACAATTAATTTACTAAACAAATACTACGTATACAACAAAAATATAATTATATTTACAATACTATGATTATATAAAACTATCATTACGGGAAAGTGTACCAAGAATACTGGCAGCATTTCCAACATTGGATAGCTAGGCCGATCCGTTGACCGAAATAGCTGCCAGCGCTTGGGTTTCCAGTAGCCCTTTTGAGGTGTATAAATACTACTTTGTACATTCGCCGCGCCTCTGGTCAAGTGATTCGACACCAAACGGCACAAAGATGTAAGACTCTCTGAGACCGATATATCTGCGACGTTTGCTGTCTTCGGCAGTCGAAGCACCAGCCCCAGCACCAACTTACGTAACTTGGACATGAGAAGGAGCCAGAGTCCATGCCCAAGCCACTAGGGTCATTGATATCGCGGCGGATAATACCATTTGGCTCTAAAACAGCTGGTATATTAAGAGCGGCAAATGACCTGCGGATGATATCATTAATGCTGGCGTGACGACTGTGAGTAGGAGAGTTACCTTAAACTAAGAATGTAGGTACGTACATAATGTTAAATATTGATTTGATCATAATAAAAAAAGTGTGTATGCATGCAAGAAGCTATTCTTCTTTGGCCTAACGAAGGAAAAATCATTAAAATGATTTTATTACTCGTGCTATTCTACGTTTTTAGAAAGAACAATTTTGTAAAAATCTTGCAATGATGACTTTGACGATTAATTATTAAATAATGAAAACGGCCGTATGGCCTTGAACCATTTGCCTGTCCTAATAATGGAAGAAGAAACCAAAAAAAAAAAAATTACGAGTGACGCAAACGTCAGAAAATTTCACTTCAACCTGTTACTTTTGTGTTACAGTGATGCGCGCGCATCTTAAAATTTCACTCTCATCATTTTTTCATAACGCGCCTAAAGAAGTATAACTTCAATTAGTACCGTCCTAATATGTTATTCCCAGTTGGTTATAAATAAATAGATCTAAGGTGTTATTTTTTGTGGCCTTGTCGCTTTCCGGCCCAGTGCGAACATCTCTTGAGTACAAGTAAAATTAGTAGTGTAATAGTGAAGGCGAAATTATATTTTTATTGATTTATTTTAATATTAAGTCTAAAAACAATGAGATTAAAATTATATTTAAAAAATTAATTTTTATAATTGTTTATCCCAGTTGTGAAAGAATTCCCAAAATAAACTAATTGTTAAGATAAGATAGTCTCTCTAATTAAAATAATACTGCATAAATATACCTCTTACGTTTACGTTTATTTATGTATGATAATATTATTATACTAATAATATCTAAATATTAAATGTATGTATCTATCCCTATTCTTACGATTAAAGGTACGGACAGACGTGCTCAAAAAAAGCGTGCTTTTAAGTATGCTTATAGTTAGCATGCTCATGCAACTGTTCACATTTGCCAGCAATAAGCATGCTTGCTTAAGCATACTCATCAATAAGCATGCTCAAAGCAAACGTACCGGACAGACGTGCTGCTATTTCGACGGGCACCAGGCTCTTGGACAAAATGGATGTACAAAGATATAGTAACAGTGATATCCATACAGAACTCAATAAAATAATCATAGTCGCCCGCCGCGGATCGAGATCAATTCGATAATAGCATGCTAATAAGCAAACCTGTTCAGACGTGCTCGGAGCACGCCCCCTTCTACCCGCGCCTCAGGTAGCATGCTCGAAAATCAAACGTCGGTTGATTTTTAAGCACGCTCTAAATAAGTATGCTCATTACAGTACACACTACACACGTGCTCCTAATGAGCACATGCTCAATAAAAGCATGCTTTCGTGTTAGTAATGAGCACGTCTGTCCGTACCTTTAAGACTGGGGACCGAACCAATGGCCATGAGGAATCGAGCGGAGCTAGGTTACCTCTCTCGCACAAGATGCCATAGTTTTAATTCAGAATTAGAAGCATTTTCAAATTATTACAAGCATAATATAATTTTCTTTAAAAAACTAACAAAGCTATGTCATCTTAAATAGTATTGGTAAACAGTAAATAACTATTCATACAATTTTTATCTAGATTGAATGTTAATACATGGCTCCATCTCTTAAATATTAAGGGTACTTTGTTGATTTTTCATTTCGCACTGTCTATAAAAATAGAAATGTAAAGAAAAAATTTATTTTCTTCTCATATTCTGTAGATATATAATTATTTTTTGTAAAAATAAAAGCTTTATGTAAATCTTTAAGAAATGGTTTCAATTATGCGATATTTTGGCGGTTCGGATAGCGGCCTTAAACTAAATATATTTAGGGAAATCGACTTGTACCATGCTGTTTTCAGTTTTAGTTTGTTACTACAAAAAACGTTTTTGTAATGTAAAAGTACATAATTATAGATTTATTTTGTAATACCAGCTTTATTAGTTTAATACATAATAAAACATGCCGTGTCTATTAACGACCGATATCTTTTTTAAATCGCAATCCTAATTTGGCGATCAGAGATGGATAGATTGGATATTTTTGGTGATATATTATCCAGACGTCTAACGGCCTTTCCCAATATACTATTTACAGATAGAGATAAATTACTACCTTCTACTGTCAATAATCTGAAGCTGTCCCAATATACCCGATAACTGGAGCTCTATTACCAAATTCGGAATACGAAGTTTCGGTTGACGGATCGTACATTTTCCTGTGTTTCGGATCCGAAGATCGATACGAAGCTCGCGATCAGACATTTCGTCTTCTGACATTTACTTTTTTGCTGTTTGACATTGTTATGATCGTAACTACAACTTTACTTTTTATGGTTAACTCTATGGTTCAGATACGAATTCCATGCGCACTATTCGAATCGGAAGTACTTTGGTAATAGGATTTATTTCAACGTTCATTCGTTTCGGACCGAAACTTCGGATTTCGATTTTGGTAATAGACTTCCTGATAAGTCATTCTTATTGCCTTATATTGGGACGCGTGGATTGCAATTTCCATACAAACTTCTATCGCTGGTAAGCTATACGTCGTCCCATTGACAGACAGCGTATACGGATAAGGTGAGTTACCGTCGATAAGTTTATTGGGACAGAAAAGTTTACGATAGTTACGATTTTTGTCTCAAGTAAGAGATAGACTGGATATTGGGAATGGCCGTAATTGAATTTTTCTTACATCAATATTTGTATGAATGTGACAGATATGCGTATTCTATACGGACCATATGTATTTGGCAATTAAGTCTGAGATCTATAAAGCGTACTCAGACTTTGCTCAGACTTTACTTACGTAAAACTTAGCTAAAAGCTTATGAACATATTATCAAGAATAAATTGAGATGCCACAGTAAAATTGCTTATTTCTTTAAATTTTTCTCTTAATGATTCTTTAGGACCTAGGTTGTAAATACCCGAATAGCCCTTTTCTGCAGCACAAATATTGTATTAATGGATGGTATTAATGTAAGTAATGGTACAGCACGGTCATCACCCTTTTTTTTATGAAAATAAGGGATGAGACGAGCAGGACGTTCAGCTGATGGTAATTGATACGCCCTGTCCTTTACAATACAGTGCCACTCAGGATTCTTGAAAAACCCCAAATATTCTGAGCGGCACTACATCTGCGCTCGTCACTTTAAGACATAAGATGTCCTGATGATCCTGCTACCAGTGCCTAGTACGTCGTCTAACTTGCGAAGGAAATATAGGGTTGGATCACTTGGCGTTGCGTAGTGACAAGTTGCTTCATTGTGTGTCTTCTACCGCATTTATCACGGGGAGTGTTCCGAAGAGCTGTTTCACCTGATTCCTGCCGCCGAATTCCACTTTCGCACGACACGCCACAAGTTAGAATATCATCCTCACCATCTGGATGTATGGCGGTCCTCCACGGTGCGGTTTTTAAGGAGCTTTCTTCCACGTACTACAAAGCTGAGGAATGAGCGTCCGTGTGCGGTGTTTCCAGGATGATACGACATGCGTACCTTCAAAAAAAGCGCGTAAACCTTCTTTAAAGGCCGGCAACGCTCCTGTGATTCCGCTGGTATTTCAAGAGAATGGGGGTGGCGGTGATCACTTAATACCAGATGACCCGTACGCTCGTTTATCCTCCTTTTCCGTAAAAAAGGGTAAATTGGTGTTTACGCATTTTATGCCCTTAAGAGTCACGTACCCGAACGCTAGCTCTCCCATAAAAGTATCCCATACCCTAAATTATTCTTACCACTTACACTCTAGCGGATACGAAAAGGACAATTAAAGAAAAGACAAGAAATTTATTATCATTCATTTGTTTTGAGACTGTTAGACGCTGGCTTCATACTCGTAGGTACGACTATACCCACAGACAGGAAGTAGCACTTTAGAAATTATAAAATTTATGACAACAAACTTATGATGGACCGATGGCCAGTGGGGCAGAAAAGTCCTCGAATGGCGACCACGTGGTCGTACGGTACGTACCGGAAGACGCAATTTTGGTTGGTCCCCACAAGATGGACCGACGATCTGGTCAAGATCGCCGGAATACGTTGGACGACGGCAGCGCAGGTTTGATCGTCGCGGAGATCTTTGGGGGAGGCTTTTACCAGTAGTGGACGTCTTCCGGTTGATGATAACGATGAAGATGACCACGAAATCACACGACGCTATCGGACTTATCTATTAACTAGAGTAGTTGGAAGAAAAACATATTTAAATACATATATGATAGTCTTTTTGTTTAATCTGTACTATGTATTTATCCTCTCCGATATCCTCTGCTTCTTCCAGAGTAGCCCGCCGAGACCCCTGCGCTCATTGCTTTCCGGGCTGGGACATATATTTTTAAATGTGTGGTAGAATAATGGTGGTTAAAAAGTGATTTAGAAACACTGTTTCGAATAAAAATTTGAGGAAGAACACTATACAAACCTCTACTGTAATCGACCCCTTGTCATTGTAATCACGGACGAGTAAAATAAGGACTCCGTGTCACCTCATATAACAGTGAGGCACCAAAACAAGCCGGAAAATATGTAAATACATAGCCCCACGCATACGCTTACATTAATACAAGCAGATCGGCCGCCATTTTGAGATTTGCCATCGTCTGTGACAGATCAGTTTGCATCGCAATAAAATATTTTAAAAATGCCGTCGTGCGTTTTTGGAAAGTGTAAAAACAATACTATAAAAGTATTTGTGGAAATATGATTAGTTAAGGGAGAAAAAATCGTGTATCTGGTATACCCCGTAACCGCACACACACTAGCATAAAGGTGCTTCACTTGCTAATATCACGGCGCGGAGTCTTGCTTTTTTACAGTCCGTGATTGTAATGTATGTAAAAGTAGATAATATGGGTCTTTATAATATTATGCACCATTGACGAAACATTTACTATAGTCTGGCTAACGAAAGCGTGAACCTAGCAAAAGGCGGAAAATTAAAAAAAAACTTCATTTGGTATTATCAATTAAGATAGGAATAAATAAATTTGATACTTTTCCTATTTTTTATGTTTCCTGTTATTATGTTGGTAATGGTTTTGGTTTTAGATTTTTAAACACTCATTTATAACATAATTCTTGTACCTACCTACACACATTATTGAGGCATGACTTCTTTGCAGTAAAATGTATTATTTAATATAGTTACTACAACGTACAAAGGGATCATATTAAAAGAACATAGAGTATTGAAGGGCTACAAATACCAACAGTACAAGAATAATTTAATGAAAATCACTAGATAGCCGAGGTGAGCATAAAAATAAAAGCTATAAAGGACGATAAACAGACCTTAGATATAATAATCAAAAGCTCATTCTAACATTTCTATTTCCATAGATTCGTCTGAACTACTACTGGAATTATTATCCCGCACACTTACGATCAATTGTTCTAGCTCTTCTATCATTCCATCCCTTGATTTGTACTGAACTTCAACATGAAGAATATGCACTGTCATTCTCTTTCAATGTTCTTGTGTTATACTTTCAAAAGCATCTTTTATGACTGTTTCCATTTGAGCTGCTGAAATGTATGTTTCGTCTAGGTATGTTATTCGTTTTCTTGGTCGCAACTGTCGTCAAAATGATCTGAAATACAATATACAATACTTTCTTGTGAACTAGTAGAACACAAGACATAAAATTTACTTTATTACTAACGCACGACACCTCACGCCACAAATTAGGATATTAACCCCACCATCTGGATGTGTGGCAGTCCTCCACTGTGCGCTTTTCAAGGAGCTTTCTTCCACTTACTACAAATCTGTGGAATGAGCTTCCTTTTGCGGTGTTTCCGGGACGATACAACATGTGTACCTTCAAAAAAAGCGCGTAAACCTTCTTTAAAGGCCGGCAACGCTCCTATGATTTCTCTGTGTGCAAGAGAATGTAGGCGGCGGTGATCACTTAACACCAGGCTTACGGAAAAGCTCATTTGTCCACCTTTTTCTATAAAAAAATACTTACTAATCTTAAATCAAGTATCAAATTCATTACACCGTACTAAACTACGAATTCAGTCAAGACTGTCTAAGAATGCCTAAACATTTATTTTTTTGCCACAACATCGCGTCCTCTTCTTTGTATATTTTAACACAAAGCCTGAATTTGTCGGATAGCAATTATTTCCTGCAGATATATTGCAATATACAGTTGTGAGGTGCGGTCCGAAAACTCACTCCTGATCATGTTACATATTCATATATCTAGCAGGTATCAATAATTTAGACTAAAAGAGATACTTACGTTTACTACCAAAATATTATTTGTTAAATCCTACATGTAAATTATTTACGGCCTATAAGACTAAATATATAACAACAATTATATATGAGAATTTATTATTATTACTTACTAGCTGACCCGACAGACGCTGCTCTGTCAAAAAATATGATGTAAGAATTTGGGAATGATGTAGTCTACAGCCATCGGAAATATGTAATGAAAGTTATTGATATATTTTTGATAATTATTGATATATTAAAATTGAAACTAAAACGTATTCCTGAATGATTTTATATTATTATTTAGTTATAAAATAATAAGGATTAATATAGTATTTGTGTAAGCAGATCTCAGCAGTGGGAAGCTCCTTTGCACAGGAAGCCGGCTAGATTATGGGTACCACAACGGCGCCTATTTCTGCCGTGAAGCAGTAATGTGTAAGCATTACTGTGTTTCGGTTTGAAGGGCGCCATAGCTAGTGAAATTACTGGGCAAATGAGGATTAACATCTTATGTCTCAAGGTGACGACTGCAATTGTAGTGCCGCTCAGAATTTGGGTTTTTGGAGAATCCTGAGCGGCACTGCATTGTAATGGGCATGGCGTATCAATTACCATCAGCTGAACATCCTACTCGCCTCGTCCCTTATTATCATAAAAAAAAATATAAAAAATAAAAATCTAAAATTTTTTAAAGTATTAAAATGCATATAGTATGTTTTCCTTAAGAGATATACATATCGCGGACTTTTCTGTAGAAAAGTCAAATAAACTTAGACAAAAGTTAAATAAACTTAATTTAATTAGGCTTAAACTAAGCGCTTCATTCGCTTTATATTTCTTTTAAATTACTATTAAATACTGAAAAGTTGAGCTCGTGAGAACATAATATAAGAAACTCAAAGTCCACTCTTTTCAATCAAATACAGTATTTTACAATGGCTGTAATATACGTAATACCTAAATTAGTTTGTAAGGTGCTGCATCCAATATATTAGTCGTGTAATATTAGGAGACGACCCGGCACACGACGCCGTCGCAAGCAATGCCATTCAGTGTGCATGACGAACCTACGTAAGATACACAATTCCACCATACATTATTTTGTTATATCTCAAGGGGCGTTTTCGTTGAAAGCTCCCAGACGGCCTATTATCCTATCCGACATCTTCAACAATTTCCATAATATATACAAAAACTTTGCAAATTATATACTCAAACCTTTCTCGAGAACCACGCTGTCCATTGGTGAAAACAGCATGATCGGTGCAGTAGTTTTATCGGGAACAGACAGACAGACAGACGCTGCGGAGGACTTTGTTTTATGATAATATGTAGTGATAAAGTATTTCATAGTACCTATATATAGGCAAATACATAATAAAAGGCATTTATTTTCTCAAAATTGATTCCTTTAGAATTCTAATTGATGTCATTTCTAATAACTACTACCGCTTCGGAAACAAATAGAGCTCTGAGAGTGAAGAAGCGGCGCAAGAAACTCTCCCAGCATTCTTTTTTTGCGCTCTTTTCAATAAAAATATACAATATTTTACAGTCATTTATATCGCTATAGGATAATCACAATCAATATGTTTGCCGAACGCAGGTGTTCCACAGTTTGTTTGCAAGTGTTAAACAATGATATTATGTAAAAAATAATGAATAAAATAAGTATATATGTCACTTTTCATTTATTCAATAAGTAAGAATAATACATTCGTGGTCCTCTATGATTTCCTGAAGGCTTATTGACCTCAGAGTGTCTTGTGAGCTGTTGAAGGTTCGATCACCACTGGGTATATCTTGCCGGCGCTCTGGTAATCTATGTAAGTAATCCAAAAAACTTAACCGTACTTCTAAAATAAGTTATTTTAACACAAATCATAGGTATGGACTCGGCAACGCCGATGCCTAGAACTCATTTTGATGTCATTACTAATATACTAGATACTACTACCGTTTCGGAAACAAATGGCGCTCTGAAGAAGCGCCGTAAGAAATCCTCTCAGCATTTTATTATGCACTCTTTTAATATACAATATTTGCGAACACTTTAAAGTTTAAAAAGATCATTTAAAGTTATTTAAAATGCCTGAGCGGTACTTGACAACGGTCAGTCTTCAGCTCTGATGAAGTCCGAAACGTTCGTTTCCAACCAAGACTGTGTAGACCAAGCTTTATGAACCGGTGCCGAGTCTTGCTGCTGGACCATTCTTGGTTATTGAACGTGGTGTTGTTTGATACCTTTTTCACAAAAGTATGGTAATACCCCACCGAATCATTACTGAAGTCGGACAGTGCCCAAGTGCCCAGACTCTGTCGACTAATTGGGAAGCTTCCTTAGAGCTTTGAGCATTAATACGGTCATTTTGTTTGTTAAAATGTTGCTCAGTTGTAAAAAAATTCTCATCCATAATCAAAATTTTTCTATGGCTTCCCTTTGCATACCGCTTCAGTAGTTGTTTCAATTTTACCACCCTATTCTTTTTTAAATAATCAGTTAAGAAAATCTGCAAATTCTAAATCATCTTTTAAAATACGTGACATGGTTCTAGATGCTATTTCCATCTCCCGAGATAAAATTTTTTGCTTTCGGACAGGATTTCTTTGAATTCTTTCCCATACTGCTTTGACCACCTTTTTCGTACGAACACTACGTGGACGGCCAGATCTTTTTTTGTCACCACCAGAAGAGGTCTCATTGTACCTAGCCGGGTACTAGGTACAATGAGATACACAAACATTTTACTAATACCAAGCGTATGGAGAGTTTTAAAATTGCATTTGGATCCATTCCTACTTTGTATAATGCAATCACAGCGATTCGGTTCTCTTTATCACCCCACTCCATTCTAATATCGCAAAATATTGTACAATGTATTGGCGCCAAAATAAGAAAACTCAATGAACAATCATATAAAAATGACAGATTCCAAATTCAAATGTAATATTTTCTTTATTTTCATTGTAACAGTATTTATGGCCAAGCTAATAATAAGACTATAGCATAAATCTCATGCCTTTTCTTGCACCTTTTACTGACACAGACCGAGCCATCATACATATATTTAGAGATGGACGGAAATTGAAACGTAGGTGGTCGAAATTGGAGCACTGTCATGTCTATATCCGGCAAGTCCTGTCGGTTACCAGTGCAGTGTCAATGGCTGCATCCCATGATGCTACCGTCCATTATTTACAAATTAGTATTCGGTCATTAAAATCTTTGGCGTAAACAATCATAAAAATATTTTTATGAAAATATTTCGTGTTTACTCGTACTGTATCAATGGCAGCTGCCAATAACAGACATCTATAAAATATCACAATATTTTTTAACGAATCACTTTTTGGAGAGATTTCAGCGAGAAGTTCAATAGTTTTAGAAGTATAATAGTTAAATCTTTCTAGCATGCTTAGCTTAAGCTAGGACAGCCCAATGCAATAGTTCTACCAGTGGGAGGCTCCTTTGCACAGGATGCCGGCTAGATTATGGGTACCACTACGGTGCCTATTTCTGCCTTGAAGTAGTAATGTGTAAGCATTACTGTGTTTCGGTCTGAAGGGCGCCGTAGCTAGTGAAATTACTGGGCAAATGAGAATTAACATCTTATGTCTCAAGGTAAATAGCGCAGTTGTACTACCGCTCAGAATTTTTTAGGTTTTTCAAGGATCCTGAGTGGCACTGCATTGTAATTTGCAGGGCATATCAATTACCAGTGGGAGGCTCCTTTGCACAGGATGCCGGCTAGATTATGGGTACCACAACGACGCCTATTTCTGCCGTGAAGCAGTAATGTGTAAGCATTACTGTGTTTCGTTCTGAAGGGCGCCGTAGCTAGTGAAATTACTGGGCAAATGAGACTTAACATCTTATGTCTCAAGGTGACGAGCGCAGTTGTATTACCACTCAGAATAATTGAGGTTTTTCAAGGATCCTGAGCGGCACTGCATTGTAAATTACCACCAGCTGAATGTTCTGCTCGTCTCTTCCCTTACTTACATAAAAAAAGTTAAGTTCGCGTCTTATAACAATCACCCAAGTTTTACAATAAAGTCTATGTGTCGTCAAGTTAAGTGCTGTTTGAGCAGTGGTCACACTATGCTCTCGGTCCAGTTAACCTCAACAATGGCGTGTAATTTGATTGACAAGAGTCCCTGACATAGAGCATGATAGAAAGCCGCGCTCCATCGGTCGGGGCAGGCTGACTCAGTAACCAGTGCGCGGCGAAGCGGTGAACGATGAGCACACGGGCGTACGACACCAGCATGGCTCAGGTCCGACTGACAGCTGGAGTGGACGTGGACGGAATTATGGTGGCGCTGGGACAGGCGGGAAGATACCACGTGAGGGTGTTCATCATGGTGGCATTGGCTGCCTTCCAAGTGGGTCTGCTGCACACTACTTACATATTCCTGGCGGGAAGTGTCCCCTACAGGTAAGCCTGAAGCCATATTATGCTATTTTCGTTAATTAACGCGAATGTTACACTTTTTTTTTACGACCTATATGGCCAATATAGTGTTTAGTGCCCTGCCTACTGCGCTAGAGGTCCCCGTTTCAAATCCCGGTCGGTGCAAACATTTATTTGATGAATATAATTGTTTGTTTCTGAGTTATGGATGTTTATATGTATTTATGTATGTTTAAGTAAGTATATTGTATTAAATATATCGTTGTTTTGTACCCATAGCACAGGCTATGCCTACTACTTTGGGGCAAGATAATTTGTGTCAAAGTATGTCAATATAATTAAAAAAAAAAACGATTCTTTTGGGAACTTCAAATTGTATATTTATATGATGGATATACCAGTGCGAGGCTCCTTTGCACAGGGTGCCAGCTAGATTGTGGGTACCACAACGGCGCCTTCTTCTGCTGTGAAGCAGTTATGTGTAAACATTACTGTGTTTCGGTCTGAAGGGCGCCGTAGCTAGTGAAATTACTAGGCAAATGAGACTTAACTTCATATGTCTCAAGGTGACAAGCGCAATTATTGTAGTACCGATTAGAATTTTTGGGTTTTTCAATAATCTTGAGCGGCACTGTGTTGTAATGCTACGCCCTACCAATTACCATCAGCTGAACGTCAAGCTCTCGTTCCTTATTTTCATTAAAAAAAATTCTTTGATATACGCGAGTGTTACACATTTATTTATTTTTTTTTACAAACTATATAGCCCAGTGGTCAGTGACCCTGCCTACTGCGCTAGAGGTCCCGGGTTCGAATTCTGATAGAAGCAAACATTTATTTGATGAATATAATTGTTTGTTTCCGAGTTATGGATGTTTATATGTATTTATGTAGGTTTAAGTAAGTATATTGTACAGGACTGGACCAAAAGTCCGTTTATAATTGGAATGATGATTAAAAAAAAACTAATTAAAGTAGATCAAAATGTTTATTGTTTTCGATAGTAAACAAAAGGGGAATTTATTTCTTAAAAATCACATCATCCATATGCAATCCTTCATTATTCTGGCATTGCTGCAATCTAGAGCGGGAATTTTCGATAACAGCTTTACATGTTTCTGTTTAGATGTTTTGGATTTCTGTGCGAATACGATCCTTTAATTCGTCAAGAGTTACTGAGTTGGTTGGCTGGAAGCAGGGGTTTTTGATCACCATGACATAGTGTCACTCCAATAACGACAATTTTGTTTATTAACATGCCCATTTAGGTGGAAGTGTACCTCGTTGAGAAATAAATGATTGCAAAACTGGTGAATCGCTCTACCATTTCGTTCGCAAACTGCAACCCAGAGACCTTAATTCCTGCACCATTTGGATTTTATAGGAATGTAGACTTAAATCTTTCTTGAGAATGCGGTTTAATACATCATTATCTTGGCACGTTAAGGACAGCAGACCGCTTTCGAGTTGAAAGTCCAGGTTGGTCACGAACAGACGATTTTACTCGCTCCACGTTTTCGGGGTCCCTCGACGTTCTAGGCCGGCCAGATCGAGGTAAATCCATTGTTGATCCCGTCTTCTCAAAGTTGAGCACCCATTTTTTAATTAACACACCTGATGGAGCTTGATTTTTGTGTCGTATCTTGTAATGACTGCAAAACTTTCGATGAGCTAAGGTCGCAGAATCGTTGTTTCGATAGTACTCGCGTACGAAAAAAGCACGTTGACTACCGCTGAACGACGCCATGGTACTAAATTCCCATTGGCAGTTCTTGCAATGCGTAACCCCTCCACCCCCCTCCGCCGCCGCTGCTAGACGCAGCAACCAATTCAAATGTTAACGGACTTTTGGACCACCCTGTATTTAATATATCTTATATGTGCTATGGGTACAAAACATATATATTAAATATATATAATATGTTTTGTACCCATAGCACAGGCTATGCCTACTTTGGGGCAAGATAATTTGTGTCAAAGTGTGTCAACATAATTTAAATAAAACACTTTCAAACACACACAAAATTCTTCCTGCCAATCTGATGGATTCTTTTGGGATCTTCAAGTTGTCATTGCGTTTAGAGCATGGAATAATCCCTTAGAATGACCATAAAGCATAATCTCACAGATTAAGATTTCGGCTAGATTACAGCCGGTCTTCAGCTATGAAATAAGAGAGTTGAACAAAGCATACAAGATTTATTGACTTAAATTTACGTCACTCGAACGGTTAGCTCAGTTGGTTAGAGCACCGGCAAGGAGCGCCGGAGGTCGTGGATTCGAGTCCCGCATCGTTCACTAAATTTTGTTTTTCAAATTTTATTTGTGTATTAATCCTAGAAGGGAGGGTTATCACTTTAAAAACATAACAAATTGTTCAGCTATGAAGTCAAACACGTTCGTTTCCAACTTTGCTTATTTTGATCGAGCCGTGTGTCCCGGTTGTTTCTTGCTGAAAGGACCATTCTCGGTTGGCGTTGGACACATGGCGTTGTTAAGAAGCATAACTACTTTCTCAAGTAATTCTCTCTGCATCTTCTACCGCATTTATCACGGGGAGTGATTAGAGGAGCTGTTCGGGTTGATTCCAGCTGCCGAATTCCACCACCGGACAATACGTCAAAATGCAAAATACCCACATCACCTTGACGTCTGGCATTCCATGAAATTTCTTCTACAGCCACTGTGTGGATGCAATTACCAGCTGCTGTTTTCCCGAACCGATACGACGTAGAGACCTTCAAGAAAAGAGCACACTCCCACCTTAAAGGCCGCCAACGCATCTCTTGACACCTGTTGTCGCGGATGTCCATTACTCTACCCGTTTGCCCCCTCTTATATATAAAATAAATGTCTTGAAACGCCTAGTCACTCGTTTATAGATATCACAGCAAACCATCGCTAAAGTCAGATAACGCCTACTCCTTTTGCCATCGGTAATTTTATTTGTAGAAATATTGCTTGATGGCAAAAAATTTCTTATCAGAAATTTGGTCGACCTCTCTTTGCGTTCCACTTAAGTAGTGGTTCATTTTGAAATAATGACCAGTTCGTCTCTTATCAGTCTCAAGGTCAAGGCCATATTTTAAATTACGTGACATAGTTTTT
Organism: Leptidea juvernica; assembly: GCA_949711755.1. NCBI lineage: Eukaryota > Metazoa > Arthropoda > Insecta > Lepidoptera > Pieridae > Leptidea > Leptidea juvernica. Next base: position 1,021,215 of record CATIXQ010000023.1, on the reverse strand, counting down.
AAGTGCCGTATAATCATTTCCCGGTGTAGTATGTTTGGCTTTCAAACAGGATTTCTCGAATTCTTTCCTCCAATGCTCTGATCGCCTTGTACGAATACTAAGTGGACGGCCAGATATTTTTCTGTCACAAACAGCGAATGTCATTGTACTATCGACAAAATTTAATCGTGACCCACCTTCATGTCATTTTCCTACAGTCATGATAAACAAGAAGGTCGAAATTCGCTTGAACATATATTTCCTAAGTAACTGTTACCATTTTACGAGATACTGACAATCCACCAATAGGTCAGTTATATCTATCAAAATTAAATTATGAAAATATAAATACTTACGCAATTTATAGATAGTTCCTGAAGAATGCCTGGGACATTATTAAAAAAGTACATTTACCCTTAAAGCTATTATAAAACTAAACATATAACCACAGACTTTATTACAATGCAAAAACACAACCAAAAACTGGCTCCATGGGCTGAATTTCCATGAGACCGAGAATTTTACACAATAAAACAACTTAATAAATATAAAATCACTATCTAAACACACCCACACTCACACACACACTCACACACACACACACACTCACACACACACATACACACACATTCTTAGAAGTTATACTTTTATTTTATTTTATCTGATTTTGATAATATGATTGACTATGTAGGTAATGATGTTGTCTTGTACCGAGTAGTCTCTGACAGCTGAAACACAGTTCATACTAGTTTAATTGTCTTTGCTCCCTGTTTTGTATGTAAATAATTAATAATATAATTTAGAACTATTTGTAACTTGTAACTACTAACTATTATTAATTATTGTAATGTTTGGGAAATAAAGTTATAATTATAATTATTATGAATCTAATGAACCTACTAGAATTAGTAAAAGCAATGAATTTACTTTTAAATGGACACAATGCAAAGCGACCTCTAGTGTACGTGACCTTAATTAAAATACTTCACTAAATCGTTGCCCTTTGCCAGAGCCCCACGGGCACATGTCTATTGTATTTATTTAATTAAAAACTATTTGTTATACAACGGCCTTCAGATCAAACTAATATTGATGTGATATTATTTATATTATAATAGTGTCAATTAAAAGAATATGAATACAATATTATATTATTTCAGTTGCTAATTAAGTATTTTAATAGAGTAACAGCCGACGCGACATTTGTCGTTCTATTTAATAATAATTAAATTATTAATGAAATAGATTTACTTATAAATCTTAATATATATATTTCTTTTGTGCGTCTGTTGTAACTGAACTCCTCCTAAACAACTTGAACGATATTAATGGAACTTTCTGTGTGTGATTTTGATGACTGTGTTCCAGTGAATTTGAGATTGGTTTAGAATCTCAATTCCGTCCATTCCGTCTATATAATTAAATTCTCCTTCCCATGTGTATGTTAGTGAACTCCTCCTAACGGCTGGACCGATTTTTCAAATTTATGAAGTGTGTACAGGACAACGTCTGTCGGGTCCACTAGTATAATATTATGATGTGATAGCAGATGAACTATAAATTTTGACAAAAAAATAAATAAGTTATCATTATTAAGTAAATTCTTCGCGAGTACAATAAGTTAAACGACACCAATTCAGAGCTCGTTATACGGTAGTGGGCTGGTCAGGTTTAAATAAAGTATTGTCGAACACTTAGCTTGTCAAATAAGTAGGTTTTTTTTAATAAGTTAAATTTATAAATTCTACTTTCATTTCTTATTTTGTGTTTATTGTAGCGGTAGTATTAGTTCTATTTTTCAATAGTAATTTGGGAGTATTTTTTGTAATTTTGATGTTCACCATAATTGTCCTATACTTGAGAATTACTAATTGTATATGTTACAATTAGTAAGATTAGGAAAATTAGGTAGATTAAGAAAATTGTATATGCTGTGGTGTGGTGTGCTTTTTGTTTTTTTTTTTATTATGGAATAGGAGGACAAACGAGCGTACGGGTCACCTGGTGTTAAGTGATCACCGCCGCCCACACTCTCCTGCAACACCAGAGGAATCACAAGAGCGTTGCCGGCCTTTAAGGAAGGTGTACGCGCTTTTCTTGAAGGTACCCATGTCGTATCGTCACGGAAACACCTTAAAAAATAAATAAAAATAAACACCTATCCATAGGTATAATGAAATCGTACCAAAGTAAAAACTGCATCTATATATTGAATATTTTTTGTCGTGTTAATAAAAAATTATGAGAGCGAATTTTACGATGCGCGCGTACTTCGACTACCAAATTCAATCTTGACGTTAGCCGGTCAACTAGACCACTTCTGTCATACTTTAGTTACCGTTAGCCTCATGGAACTCATATATGTCTACTGAACCACCAATGGACGAGAATTAAATAAATTTAGCTCGAGGGATCAATCTCAGCCGTGAGATATTTTTACAGTTTATTATGTGTGGTCGCTAACAATGAGCCTTATGAGAAAACTCATTATATATCGTTATAAAATTATTCCTCGTGCTATATTACGTGTGTAGAAAAAAAATACGTGTTGCACTCCGGTAGTGTCGGCAGTAGTGATAACTTCAACATTAACGTTGTACATCTTTGAATATTTATGAATGGTTAGGGAAAAATTTCGTACGAATTGCTTTTAACAGTTTAAAAGTACTAATATTTATGTGGTTATATACAATATTCATTTATTGTGTTATAGAACACAAAAATGACAATTTATCTATATTTATAAGAGATTTCCACGTATATAGTCACTCATCAGGATATCTCTTGTCTCTCAATGACTTGAAATTTGGTAGGGATATTCTTTTCGCCGAGTAGAGGTCAGCTAAGAACGGATTTTCCAAAATTAATTTTTTAATATTATGAACAGAACAACGTCTGTCGGGTCAGCTAGTATTATATACATTTATTTTACATTAAAAAGTTTATCTCTCACATAAATCAACTTTCATTATTAATTTTATTATTATTACGCTAATAGAAGACATAGTATTTTTCTGCTCTATAGCGTCCATGCAGACGACGACGCCTGTTGCAACTAGTAATTAATATAAGGACACTCTAGGTACGGTCTGCATATTGGTCTACAAATTAACTAAATTTTGTAACAGGCAGAAGAGAATTTTCATTTTAAGTTGTGGGCTGACGGGCTCTCTACTTGGTGATTGGAGTTGTAACGCATTACGCTATGTCTTGATAAATTTTGGAATGCGTGACGACTTAAATCGTTTTGATTTTAGGTTAAATTCAGAATACATTTAGATATGATTTCATGCGTATTAACACTTTAAAAAGACCTGAGCTACTTCTCTCGCCATTTCTTTCCCAAGCGGTAGTAGTATCTAGTAGTTATTAGAAATGACATCAAAAACAATTCTAAAGGAATCAATTTTGAGAAAATAAATGCCTTTTATGCCAATTATAAGCATTTATTTTGAGTTTTTGCTAATCTTAGGTGTATTTTAACTTATTAATAAACGCAATGAAAAGTTATTATTACTTCACCCTGTCATGTAATTTTGTAGTGACAAAAGAAAGATAGAGACAAAAAGTATTAAATTTTGAATAACTTGTGTAAATAAAATATCGGGTGTATTAATAATTAAGTATTAATCATAATTATATAAAGTATTAATAATAATTAATAATAAGCAAATCGTAGAAATTGTAATATACTAACATAGTTTTTTAAGCCTGTTACTAACAAAATATGAACCTCTGTTGCCCCAATAAAGAAATTTATTATGATTATTATTATTATAAGTAAAAGGTAAAAGTTTTATTTATTATACTTTTTAACCCAGTTATTGTTTTTAAAGTAACTATGTCGTACCGTCCTGAATATTTCCGCGATAGGAAGCTTATTCCAAAGTGTGATTGTGTGGATGAAAGTTTCTAGAAAATTCGAGCATTTTGTGTTGCACGCTGTCTAATAGCTCGAGTTGATACTGGAGTACACCAGACACAATTTATGGCCGGAACTGCATCTTGTAGAGCGCTAGAATGTGGGCTGGCTTGAAGTATTGCCGTGCCCTATTTATAAATCCCCAGTTTATTCGAAGTCAATTTGAATTTGCCTTCTAGTGATCGCGAAATTAACTATCTATGCATTGGCACTTGGAAAAAATTCCATGGAAAGCATGATTGCATGCTTTCCATGGAATTTTTTCTTAGATAATTTAACCGTTAAAACAACCGATAAATACAGGCCAGGTTTAATACTTTAATGTGCGTGACAAGCTGCGTCTTACACTCGCGTTTTCTTTGTGTGATTGTAACCGATTTATATGACACTTTGTGTTAGTGTGCGCGAATTGCTGAAAATAGAGTTGTCTATTTTTTTCGACGTTTTCACAGCTGTCATAGTCTATCTAGACGTATTACGGCCGTTTTCAATAGCCTATCTTTCCTTAGTTTAACTTACTAGTTACTTACTTTAACTTACTTTAAATTACTATCTAAATGATCGGACAGCCTGGGACTAGATTGTGATTATTTTATAGCGACTGTACCATATTGTATATTTTTATTGAAAAGAGCGCAAAAAAAAAAGAATGCTGGGAGAGTTTCTTGCGCCGCTTCTTCTCTCTCAGAGCGCCATTTGTTTCCGAAGCGGTAGTAGTATCTAGTAGTATAAGAAATGACATCAAAAAGAATTCTAAAGGAATCAATTTTGAGAAAATAAATGCCTTTTTATGCCTTTTAGAGGTAGACAAATTTATCCTTGTATACTTACTTACACTTCAATAAACAATTGACAGATAGCATTGGACTATAACTATATTGGACATAACTATGGATAGATAGGATCTTGTCATTAAACGGTGACAGCAATGTGTCCGTAAGTTAAACTAAGGATAGGTTACATGATCTAAGGGATTTTTGACCCAGAAAGTTACTGGGTATTTCGTATGTTCAGAAAAAGCAGAACTCGAGATAAAGACTAGCAACAAATTTGAAATATTTTAGCAACGTGCCACAATAACTAATCGTATTTAAGATTTGGGTATTGAACATCTCACATCTATACATATAAATAAAATTGGAGTGTCTGTTTGTGATATTGAAATAACCGTTGCATACATGTATATGAATATATATATACGGTATACACCAAAATAATCTTTATTACAATTTTTGTCTGACTGTCTGTCTGTTTGTTCCGTCTAATCTCCGAAATGGCAGGACCGATTTTGACGTGACTTTTATTGGCTGGTAGCTGATGTAATAATGAGTAACTTAGGCGTTTATTTTAAAAAAAATCTTTTATTTTAGAAAAATAAAGTAATGTTGCAATGTTCAAGAAACGATGTAACTCTAAAAATAATTTATATGGCATAAAAACGTTTGCCGGGTCAGCTAGTTATCAATAATAACTGCTTAGTATATCTTTCTATAGTTTATATTAGCACAATAGAAATAATTCACAAGTGCATGGATGGTCCATAGCTACGTAAGTCGGTACTGGCTAGGAGCCGATCTAATTCCTAGCCAACTGATATGTTTGAAGCCCTTAAGCAAAAAGCAATCATATATCGTGAACTTATAATGTCAAGTGCAGCTTTCCGGTTGCAATTGTTATTTGATGTCCTTCCTCCGATCTATATTTTAATTACCGACTTCAAAAAAGGAGGAGGTTCTCAATTCGTTGGTATGTTTTTTTTTATGTTCGTTACCACCGCACTTTCGACTGGATGAACTGATTTGGATAATTCTTTTTTTATTTACAAGCCACCCGTGTGGTACCAATTCTAAAAATAACAATTGTCGAAATTAGAATTAGATTAATTAATTAGATTGAAAAATACGCAATAATTTTTATACTTCATTATATTATATTTATTGTTTTGGAAGTGTTTTTGAAGATGGTTGTTTTTTTGTTAAAATTTTTGTTATTTCAATTTCAGTTGAGGTATCAAGAAGATACTATATGTTATTAAAGATATTAAATTAAAGCATTACTTTTAATTATTAATTTACTAGCTGATGCCCGCGACTTCGACCGCGTAGATAAAGGGTTTTTAGTAATAATTAGTCCAGTCATTTAAGCTTTAATTAGGTCAGAATCTCGGAATTCGCGATACCCAGCTGTAAGTCTGTAAATACTTGTATATTTACACCCTAAAAGTTGTCTCAAAACCTGCATATGGTAGGGTGTACGCAACTATTAAATTTCAAGGTCAAAGGTCACAAAAATCGTTTTTTTTTGCGCTTTGTTTGGAAATATCTCATTTCAATATTATAGAATACAAAATTCTCTACAAATTTTGAAAAAATTACTGGACTAAATAGGCAAGTTTGGAATTGAAGATTATCATGTCCTATTCCAGTTCCGGTTCCTGTTTTCGCTCCGATTTCCAACACATTATATGAATCTTATTTCGAGGTAGATTGCTATAGCAAACTAAACCTACTATTGGTATAGTTATAGCTCATCGGCGTTAATTTCAGTTTTTTAAGAAACCCGCGGGAATCATGGAATTTTACGGGATAAAATGTAACATATGTTGTTTCCGAAGCTCTAGTCTATCGCTGTACCAAATTTTATTAAAATCGGTTCAGTAGCTCCGCCGTAAAACCGTAACAAAAAATATCTTAACAATAAATAAAACATTTTCGGCCTTACAAATAAACTTGGTATAAATTCATAACTAAGCATAAACAAAGAATATGCAAAATGTTTACAATATCGTTGACAACACTGTCAATACAATGATAATTCTGAAGTTTTCCGAATGACAAGCTGCCTTGCAAATAAACGCGGGAACCGTTATACGTTCGAATTAACCAATCGTAAACAAAATGTCTATTTGTAAACATTTTACATTTTCTTGGTTTATGATTAGTTATAACTTTATGCGAATTTTATTTGTAAGGCCGATTATGAATAATATGTCATTCAACTTAATATTATAACAATCTTAGCCTAATCAGTCTTTGTTGATTAATTACAGAATACATCCCTATGCTAATCTAAGGAATAATTCTGAGAAAGATTCGCACTAAAAATCTGAGAGCTCCACAGATTCCGATTCACTTAATTGTGATGCTAATGATTCATAACCTAAATCTGAGCTGAAATTTGTATGAGATGGTGAAAGGTCTAGATTTTCTTCAATCGATTTAGGTGATGAGGTCAGAGGAGAAAACAATTTCATATCACATTCTTAATTAATGTCGAAACAGTGGTCAGTTAAAATAGCAAATAAGTGTATGCAATGGGTTGTCATTTATACTACAGTAGGATTTTTCTAGATGAAATCAGGTAAACTATAAGATTTCGTTGCTTTTAATTGTACTTGTAGATTTTTTTAGTAACTATGGCCTACGAAGGGTGCCCCGCGCCTTAAACAATATATATCCCAAAAAACGGGAACGGAAAAAAGAATCGACTTCGAAATATGCTGTACGAAACTATATTTCAACAACCTGTATAGCCGAGTGGTTAGCGATCCTACCTACTAAGCTAGAGGTCCCGGGTTCGAATCCCGGTAGGTGCAAGCATTTATATGATGAATATGGATGTTTGTTTCCGAGTCATGGATGTTTAAATTTAATGTATGTTTATATGAATATATGTATGTTTAAGTAAGTATATTGTATTAAATATATCATTGTCTTGTAACACATAACACAGGCTATATATGCTTAACTTGGGGCAAGATAATTTGTGTAAAAAAAAAGTGTGTCAACATTCTTATTATTATTATATATTTCACGTTCTTGTGAGACACTAAAATATCGTGAAGAACGTTTGTTAGATTTGAATGACAGTTAGTCTAAACGGTCGTTCCCAATATTCAGTCTATCTCCGATTGTGGCCTACTTGAGATAAAAATCGTAACTATCGTTGACTTTTCTGTCCCAATAAACTTATCGGCGGTAGCTCAACTTATCCGTACACGCTGTCCGCCAATGGGAAGACGTATAGTTTACCAGCGATAGAAGTTTGTATGGAAATTGCAATTGACGCGTCCCAATATAAGGCGATAAGAATGACATATCGGGTATATTGGGACAGCTTCAGATTATTTACAGCTAATTACTGACAGTAGAAGGTAGTAATTTATCTCTGTCTGTAGATAGTATATTGGGAACGGCTGTAAGGCCGACTTATCGGGACACAGTTAATATTAATAAAAAAACAATCAACCTAAATGAAAACTCCTAAAAAGCAATATGCAATAATAATTATATAATCCACGTAAACAAAAATATTCATAAAATGATAACTATTGGGCCAAACTATGTAAGACTGGGACCAAATAGCAAACATTCTGCATCAAACTAGAGATGGATCATGTAAATCGGATCATAAATCTCAACGTAATCGGTGAACATAAAAAAATACCAATCGAATTTATTTTTTGTGGAGAGTAGGAAAATACATTTACGTATTGAAGACCCGAACCGGGGCCCATATGTCGGACCCCGTACCGACTAAAAACCTCCTCTATGCTGTCAGTCCTGAAGGCATTTATAGCGACATAGAACGTGTGCCGTGGAGGCCGCAAAGACTACGCAACAACAGTCCCGGGGCGTCTCCTAAGGACACTCGAACCTTGGATCGGCCGCGGCCGTGTGCTTCTGAGAAACCGATCGAATTGAGTACTTCCTCCTTTTTGAAGTCGGTTAAATAAAAAGTACTTTAAATCAGCACACTAATTTCGGAGCCTTTAATAATTATTTTATTATACTAAATGCTACTTGTGACGACAATATCTACGTGATGCTAAGTATAAGCAGCAAAAATACTACGACTGCATTAAAAATATAGCGCGATGTTATGCAGTCTTAGATTAAGGATTGGTATCCGCTGCGCTCCAACTAGATACCGCACTGCCTAAGAACAATTGCTTTTTTTATTACGGCAACTATTAGATCCTTGTGTGCGTGGCATCTTGACACTCAATGGCATCATTCAAATTTTGTAACAGACGCTTCGTGTTATTTTACATTGAAATTAATAAAATACAAAATACTTACTGATATGTGATCCCAGTGCCTTTTTTATTCCTTGTTGTGTAGTATTATTTTTACAAACTTTTACTACGCAACTCGGTATTCTAGTTTTAATTATTAGCAAAGTTTAAAAGAACATGCGACTACGCCTGCGGTTTCTAGTTGGAGTGACGCGGAGACTAGTCCTTAATGTAAGGGTTGAACCTTCTACAAATTTCGTAGTTAACAAAAAAGATTTTAAGCGAAGCGCGTCGGTCATCACCAGCTAGTATTTATAAACTTAGTCTTGTCATACATACTGAAAAAAAAATTATCTATTGCAAATAACATAATTATTACTTTTACAGTGTGTTAGTTTAATATCTAACCTGACCATCTTTTTCGTACCAACACTACGTGGACGACCAGATTTTTTTCTGTAACAAACAGAGAAGCTCTCATTATACCTATTAATAGCCCGGCACACAAACATTTCACTTATAATAAGCGTATGGAGAGTTTTAAAAATTGCATTTGGCTTCACACCTTCTTTGTGTAATGCAATCACAGCGATTCGGTTCTCTTTATCACCCCACTCCATTCTAATATCGCAAAATATTGTACAATGTATTGGCGCCAAAATGAGAAAACTCAATGAACAATCATATAAAAATGGCAGATTCCAAATTCAAAATACTTATGTAATATTTTGTTTATTTTTAATTGTCACAGTATTTATGGCCGGACTAAGTATATATTAGTGTAGAATGTGTATGAATCGTCAAAGGATGACAGGATCGACAAACGACTGGTTATGTACTGATGTATGTGAATACATTATAGGTTGACCTCAGAAGTCCACAGTACTCTCTCTCTCATGTCACAGATTAAGATGTCAGCGTTAACTGGTGGCTTGCAAGCAGATCGCATCAGTGGCCGCTTACTGGCAGCCGTCTCTCACGCGAGTCTTGACTTCAAACTTGTTTGTGTTGAGTCATCAATGCCTACTGCCAAAATACCGGTCCAACATACAACTAGTATTAATATCTTTGTATATTTTCCTCAAGTGTCTTAAGCGACTTGGCATAATTAATTAAACAGCATAAAACTATACATTGATAATATAATAATTAGTTTCCTTTTGAATCGTTTAACTTTAACAGAAAAACATTTTTGCTTTGTTTAAATTTAATTTTGAGTAAAACAGTGAACAGAACAATTTCAGCATATTGGTTCTACATTTTTTATTTGCGATTTATTTTCACTTCACGATAATATGTTAAGTTGATGACATCTTCGAAACGAAAAAAAAAATAAATGTAGAGAAAGTGTTGTTGAAAGTAAAGGAAGTGTGCGTGAAGAGAAGTGTGGGGTTGAAGTGAAGTGTGGGGTTGAAGTGACGTGTTCGATTGAAGTGTCAGAAGGTCAATGATGGGCGGGTTGGACGGCGAGCGAGTGATGGAGGAGCTAGGCTGGAACCGGCGCTTTCATGTCCTCATGTACGCAATGGTGTTCGCGCCCTGCTTCATGTCCTGCATCTACTTCACCAACTACGTATTCCTGGCCGGAGACGTGCCTTACAGGTGGAGTACCCAATATACGAACAAGCTTCGGAGACTTACTACTTTATTGTATATTTTATTAAAAAGAGCGCAAAAATAGAATGCCGTGAGAGTTTCTTGCACGGCGGTTTCTCTTCTCTCAAAGTGCCATCTGTTTCCGAAGCGGTGTTAGTTTAAAGTGACATTAATAGCAGTCCAAAGGAATCAATTTTGAGAAAATATATGGCTTTTAATGCCTTTTAATAGTGCGTAATTAAATTTGAGACATAAGAAACGGGGCAAGAAACTCCCACAGTATACTTTTATGCGTTCTTTGAGAAAAATTAATTATTTAATATATTATTAGACATATTAAGATAAGTTTTAATAATCTGCAGGAATATGTTTTACAGTAGGGTATTTCTAAATGAAACCTTTAAATCAATTAATTTATCGCAAAAATAAAAGCCTTTTGCTTACATAAACACATCCCCACTAATAATATTATAAATGTGAATGTAAGGTTGTTTATAACCCTTTCACGCCTAAACCACTGAACTGGTTTTGATGTAATTTCGTACAGAGATAGACAAGAGCCTGGGAAAGGACGTAGGCTACTTTTATCGCGAATAAAAAGGCTAGGCGGGGTTGAAATAGGGGTGGAAGTTTGTATGAAAGTTCGTCATTATCGAAGATAACACCATGAAATTTTGTATTTAGGCACTTGATAAGAAATAAATAAATATTTGTTTTTAGCGTTTTTAAAATTTAGATCTGTGTGGGGATGAAAAAGGGGATCATAGTTCTATAGTTAGTAGCTTATAAAAGAGTATTAACCATAGCAGTTTTTATGTGTAAAAAGGCATAAAAGGCTTTTATTTTCTAAAAATTGATTCCTTTAGAATCATTTATTAATGTCATTGTATTGTTTGCAAAGCTAGTATATTAAAAAAGAATACTGCCCAAAGTAACTATTTCACGCGGACGAAGTTGAGGGTAAAAGCTAGTAAAATATAAAGGAATGCCCATAACCATATTTAAATTAAAAAAATATGTTATTTTTACATGTGACACCCTAGAATTGGACGTAGTTCCAGAAAAACCTTCCAAGCCACAAACACATTTTAAGGAATTCGTGTTTAAAGTTTAATAAATATTAGTGTATTACCATTCCATACAATATGTGGGTCCCATTCATTATCGATCCATACATATGGGTTAGGCTGCTAAGTCATGACGTCATTTAAAGAGTGACAGTAGGGCTGCCATATCTTGTCAGTCAGTTAATATGAATGACGTGACCAGTTTTGTATTCTTAACTCAATTTTGACATGATTGTGGTTTGGGGCGTTTTTTAGAATGACGTCCAGTTGAAAAACAAAATAAACAGTTATTAAAGATCAATGTATTTTTATCGGCTATTAGAAATCCATTAAAAATCGGTTCTTAATTAGTAGTAAATTACACATTAATTATAAACTTAATTAATTTTACTTGGTACTTTAAAGATTATTTTTCTTCAATATCTTAAATAATTTTAAGGGTGCGGACTAAGCCAACGGCCTTGAGGAATCGAGCGGAGCTAAGTTACCTCTCTCGTACAAGATCACCATAAATTATATTCAGAATTAGAAGCATTTTTAATTTATAACAAACATAATACAAATTTCATTACAAAACTAACAAAACTATGTCATGTTAAATAGTATTGGTGTACAATTAATAAATTTTCGTATAATTTTTATCTAGATTAGCATGGCTCCAACTGTAAAAGTTATTAGGGGTATTTTGGTGATATTTTTTTTTGCACTGTCTATAAAAAATATAAATGAAAAGAAAAAATGAATTTTCTTCATGAGAAGAAGTATATCTACATAATATGAATTCTGTAGATATATAATTATTTTTTGTAAAAATATAATCTTTATATAAACCGTCATGAAATGGTTTCAATTATGCGCTATATTGGCGATTTCTTGGAACAGCACCTTCACCCCCTTTAACATAGGTACGTAACTAATTCAATCGTAAATATAAGATTACTTGTTAACCTGGGTGAATAAATGGAAATAACCTGATAAATCTATATATATAAAAATGAATTGCTGTTCGTTAGTCTCGCTAAAACTCGAGAACGGCTGGACCGATTTGGCAAATTTAGGTCTTGAATTATTTGTGGCAGTCCAGGGAAGGTTTAATAATAATAATGCTTTATTTCAGACCCTTGATCCATAGTACAGACACAGTATAAAGTATGTAATTAAAATAAAAAATAAAGTCAGTCCCATCTGACACTGTTGGTCTGGTTACGGTACCAATACTCGAGGAGGCCAACAATCTCAGAAGGGACACTTGTGTCCCACAGCTTCTTCCACAGCAGATCGTGATTAAGTGCATCAAAGGCGCGATATATCTAAAAAACACGCATATACTGCAGTGTTTCCCTGCTTGTAGTAACCGACAACCTGCTTTAGCGCGAATATAGCTATGTCGGTTGAGACTTGTGGTCGAAACCCAAACTGACCATCTTCAATACTTATGGCGCTTGTGTAGTAGTGGATGACACATTAAAAGGTTGAATAAATATGAAAATGCTCGGAATTAAATAAAAACAACAATTTTGTTTTTCTTTTGATGTGTCCATACATAATTTCTATGAGAGAATTTATTAACGCATGGTTTGACAGTTCTGCTGTGAAACAATTTCATTACGACAGCAGGGTGCATATATTACGAAGTAATTTTTGATGTTATGATATATTATTGACAAATTTATATAAAAATATTATTTTATTTATTATATACAGAACAACATCTGTCGGGTCAGCTAAAATAAAAATCAGTGCCTATGATATAAAGTTAAAATGACAGAGGGGACCCAAAGCTAATAATATACATTCTCCTTTGAATTCAAACGCGTCGCGGATTTATTTCATAATTGAACAACAGAGTAGATATTCTGATAGTTGACATAATGATAATAATGAAACTGATGAATTTAATGAATTTATACAAATAATATAATATTAACTTTAACATATAATTAATGTTGTGCTGACATAAAGGCTTTCGTATTGACTTCGGTGAATTATCGGAAAGTTACCCGTAACATAGATAACCACTTATCAGATGCAGACCATTTTAGGTGTGATTGGCACCCATGTTTGCGAGACTCGTAGAATCGACTGACACGGTGGCACAAATGCTAGTGTGGGATCTGCACTGTGTATCAACAACTTCCTAAATTAAAGAAAGACGTGTGGCACTCGGGGCCTGCCGCGGTAAAGCTTTTGCATAGCATTTTTTATCAACTTATGCAATAATAATTATTTATTTATTTTATTTATGCAGATTTTATTAAATAAAATTAATTTAAAAAAAAAACAAACGGAAAGTGAGTAAAATCTAACTTGCAAGATTTGATTACAGACCGACAACGGGACAGGTGAAACTAAATATAAATGCTTGTAATAATAATAAAAAATAAAAAAACGTGATAAAAAAATATAAAGAAATTAAATAAAAATCAAGACATACCCCAGGCTCGAACCTGAACTATATACTTACGTGGAAATCTCTTATATATACAGGGTGTCCCAAAGTTATGGGACATGAAGGGAAAGTACCTTAAATATCGAAGATAGGCTATTTTACTGAAAGAAGACTTTATGTAATTTTTAAAAGTTATTACTTCTGCATTCGAAGATTTTCTAAAAATTACTTGCCTCGTCTGGGAATCGAACCGACTTAAATGTAAAAAAAACACCCCTACTCTTATAATGCCAATCGAAAGAATGGCCAAAAAGTAATAATATGTACAAGAATATAGTACGGTATACTCGCTGCATACATAAGACAATCTTTTCTTCTAGCACCAAACAGTATAATACTACCTATCGCATTTTTTTCCAGGAAATCTTATGAATTTATGTGTCGGTCCCTTTTTACCGTCCCGCTTTTTCGTTTCATCGACTTTCAAATCACAACAATGCTATAGAAGTTTTCAGTTCAAAAAATAAAAGAATGGAACAAATACTGGGCACAAAATATAGTTTATTCAAAAATAAAAACGTACATTTCAGCATGAAACCAAAAAAATATAATACTCGCGCGAGGAGGGATCTCATATTGTGGCTGCCAAATGTAGAGGCTCAACGAAAACCAGACAAAAATAATAAGACTATTTAGGTTAAAAGGTAAAATAACGAAGGATGAAATAAGGTAAAACAGTAAACTTAAAGACATTGATAGTGAGTACATTGGAAATATTAATTTCAAGATAAATGAGGACGCGCACAATAAAAACAGTGTAGGGCAATGTAATAAATGTCATAACAGTTACATTACTATATCAGACTGTTGAGTTCATCAGCTTATTGAACAAATAGTTCAGTGGAATTAATATTATGACAGTAAACTGCCAGTACATACACAACAACCTCCTGTACGCTCATAAACATATTATTAGCCAATTGATGTACATAATGTCAATACTCGAAACAAACATAAACTTGCAATTCCTACTACTACTACTAGGCTCCGTAAAATTGCTAAATCTTTTAAAGTCGCTTGTGTTATTTTTTATCATAAACTCCCGAATGATATTAAAATATTACCAATTAAAAAAAAATGTATCGTCAAAAATAAATTAACATCTAAGGCCTATTAAAATGTGAAAGATTATTTGATCGATAAAGATAGTTGGGACTAATGTTTCAATTGTTATACTCATTTGAATGCTATTGTTTTATATTTATATTATTTAAAAGAGTGGCAATGAGTGTCTTGCTTACGCATTAGCTCAAACCTTTACGACGTAGGGGTAAATTCAATAAGTAAAAAGATTTTTTTGACATTCATAAGTGTCATTTCCGCTTCTACACCTATTTTTGTATAGCGATTTTAATATTATTATATTCCATCCACAGATACGCAATAGAGTTGCAAGATGGCAAGAATATAATGATCATTGAAGTACGATAAATTTTTTGTACGACATATTTGGTAGGTCTGAGAATCGATCGTCATCTATTTTTTAAACCCAAAATATTTTAATTATTGAAATATTTTTATTACTTTATATGGCAATACAACGTTTGCTGGAACAGCTAGTAGACATAAACGACGGTTTGCGGTTCAGTACCCGCTGGGACCGTAGTAAACTATTGGTATACTAATAGTTTTCTCGTCTTTTAAAACCGGTGGGTTATCACCAATTATGTCTACCACAACCCCGTACTTAAAACTTATAAGTCAAATAATATAAAACTATGTAAGTCAAATAAATCTAACTTAGAATTCATCAAGGGCCTGAAGCAGTAAAAAATAAAGCAGTTTCTTCATTTTTTTAAACTAAATTAAATTTTTATGCTCTTAAATTATAATTAGATCCTGGTCAAAAATATTTTCATTTCAATCAAAGGAGATTACCCAAAAATGTATGGACTTGGAAATATATGGAATATTGCATCAAATTCAAAGTTCTTTTAGATGATACGTAAACATCCACTGATTATTCACACCAGTTATCGTTTTTGAAATCAAAACCCGGGTTTTCATATAATTTGATAAAATGTAACATAACCTCAAAATCAAAGCAATTCGTTTGACGTCCAGGAAATTAGTAGTTTATGTACAATGATATGTTAAATTACTAGCAGATTTAGGAGACTTACCATATATATAAGTACAAATAAACTACACTACACTAAACTGTGGAATATAACAAATATTTCATAAAATAATAACATATTTATTAATCAAATAATTTACATTTTTATGTGCAACAACATCAAAACCCGGTTTGTATAATAAATGAAGGCACCCACTTTAATTTATCTTATAAGAGTGCATAGGGGGGTATTGGTTCGATCTTAGCAGTGAAGATGATATATGAAGTCTAGCATTAATTGTAAGTAGATTTGATTGTTACGAGTTGGAAAGAACATTAAGATCCCTTTGCGCAGGATGGGTAATGTCATTGATGGAATCCCCGAAATAGAAAAGACAAGTGTCATCTGCATACAAAGTTATGTGACCTGAAATCCTAACGATCATTTATATAAATTGAGAAAAGTAGGGGTCCCAGGAGCGATCCCTGTGTCACATCTCAGCTCACAAATTACCTTTATTTATTTGCAGTGTGTGTGGATGATGCAATTACTGTACTCAATAACTTTTGTTTTTTATTAATTTACATTTATTTCTTAACTTCCTCGTGTAAGATATTGACTATTTGAAGTTTGAGTGCTTTTATTGCATCACTTAACATATTATATTGTAATTGAAATGATTTTAAAACGATGAACTTGTAAATGTAGATTTAGTCGAAAGAGTGGCAATGAGTTTCTTGTTACTTCTTCTCATTATCCTTTACGAAGTGGCGGTAAATTTAACAAAAATTAAATTTTTTGACATTCATAAGTGTCATCTACGTGACCTACATGAAAATAGTGATTTTGATTTGACACCAAAAGTTAAAAAGGGGTAAAAAGACTATAAATCACTGACCTCTACTATATACCGACCTGTATAGCCGAGTGGTTAGCGATCCTACCTACTAAGCTAGAGGTCCCGGGTTCGGATCCCGGTAGGTGCAAGCATTTATATGATGAATATGGATGTTTGTTTTCGAGTCATGGATGTTTAAATGTATTTATGTATGTTTATAAGAATTTATGTATGTTTAAGTAAGTATATTGTATTAAATATATCATTGTTTTATACCCCATTACACAGGCTATATATGCTTAACTTGGGGCAAGATAATTTGTGTAAAAAGTGTGTCAATATTATTATTATATTAGAATGGACTGTCAAAGTGCTTTTGTGCCTGTTTGTTATTCGCCATTTTAGCGCTGTTGGCCATGTAGCGAGAGTCTGCGGTACTAAAACTAATTATGACAAACGCAGCTAAACAAACATCAACAGGAAAACTATTTACAAAAAAAATTGTGTATTTCATTACGTTGATTCTTCAACTATAAATAACACGGAAAACGAACGAAATTAATTCAAAATGGAAAAAAACTTCAGAGTATTGTTCGCTTCTCGTCAAAAATAGTTCTCTGGAAGCTCGCGAGTGGCGCTTCACATAGGCCCAAAAAAGTCGATCTCAAACAGCCTGTGCAGTGGTATTTATACAGGTCAGTGCTTTAAGTGCATTGTCCTATATTCTGAAGTGTAGCTTCAAGGATTGAATGACTTAATATGCCAAACACCTCGTTTTTGATGTCAATATTTTGTCTCACTTTAACTACTAAGTCAACGGTCGTAGCTACAACATTACTTTTCGGTCTTAAGCCGAATTGGCGCTCGGTAATGTATTGTATTGCAAATTTCATAGAGAACAAACGTTAAGGGAGTAAACAGGCTTAGGGGAAGACTTAGGCTTCTTTGCACAGTATGCCGGCTAAATTATAGGTACCACAACGGCGCCTTTTCTGCCATGAAGCAGTAATGTGGAAGCATAACTGTGTTTCGGTCTGAAGGGCGCCGTAGGTAGTGAAAATACTGGGCAAATGAGACTTAACATCTTTTGTCTCAAGGCGAGCGCAATTGTAGTGCCACTCAGAAATGTTGGTTTTTCAAGAATCCTGAGCGTCACTGCATTATAATAAGCAGGTCGTACCAATTACCATCAGCTGAACGTCATAAAAACAAACGAATAATCCTCGCTATTACGGCTATTACGGTGAAACGATTCTTGTCAAACTACTTATTATTGCTTGATAATATCTCACATTTATTACAGATCTCAGAGCTCTCATAAGTGCCGAATAACTACAGCATTTATTCTAATTGTAGGTTTGACTCTTCATATTGTAAAGAGATCTAATGAGACCATCTGCTATTTAAATTTACTAGCAACCCGCACCGGCTTCGCACGAAAATGATTTTTTTTATCTACGTTAACCTATAAAAGTACTAGCTGATGCCCGCGACTTCGTCCGTGTAGATAACGGTTTTTTTAAATAATAAACAAGTTTGGAATAATTCATGATTATCTCATCTCCTATTCCAGTTCCGGTTCCCGTTTTCGATCCCGTTCCCAACATATTAAATGAATCTTATTTCGAGGAAGATTGTTATGGTAAACTAAACCTACTATTGGAATCGTTATAGCTCATCGACGTGAATTTCAGTTTTTCACAAATCCCACGGGAGCCATGGAACTTTTCGGGATAAAATGTAGTAAAGTTTCATTGTTTTATCAAAATCAAAACAACTTTATTCGTGTAGATCACGGAAATGACACTAACGAGGGCGGCACTGAAAATTTCGGGAATCAAGGAAGTGACACAAAATTTTTATTTAAAAATGTATTTATTGCTTTTCGAAGTATTCTCCGCGAAATTTGACACATTTTTCCATACGATGAAACCAATCATTGAACCAACCATTCCATTCGGAATTTGGGGTCTCCAAAATGGCCGTTTTTAGGCGTCCACAGCTTCTTCAGGTGATGAAAATCTCTGACCACGGAATTTACTTTTTATTTTAGGGAGTATATAAATCATTAGGGCTTAGGTCGGGGCTGTTCGGCGGATGGTCTAATAATTCTATGTTTTCTTGCTCTAATAACTCTTTTGTTCTGTGCGCGGTGTAAGAACTCGCATTGTCGTGATGGAGGATGATGCGGCGGTTGCAGTTTTCTTTACGGAGTTCAGAAACGATCTGTGGCAAACATACCATTCTGCATTAACCGTTCTTTGTCCCTCAAATGGAATAGTCGCAACATGGCCGGTTTTGGAGACAAACGTGGCCACCATTTTTTTGCAACACTCCGTGAACGAACAATTTTTGTTGCCCTTAACTCATTTTCGAACAGTTTGGGAAACTTGGGACTGGTTTTTTGTTTCGGGTTCATACGCGTATATCCAGGATTCGTCACCTGATACGATGTTGCATACAGCATTTGAGGATCCTGCGTGGAATCTTTCGAGAGTTCTGACGCTTTTTGGTCTTCACAGAGCAAATGCGGTATCCATCGGGAAAACAACTTTTTTACACCTATTTGTTAATGCAAGATTATTTGTATTTGACTCATGCCAATGTCTAAAGTTGCCTGAATTTCGCGGTATTTCACATGTCGATCTTCCTCAATTAGCGTACGCACAGCATCAACGTTTTCTTTGGTGACTGCAGTTTTTGGACGACCTCGACACGTCGAGCTTGACACGTCCACGTTGAAATCCAGCAAACCAGCGATAAATTGTGGTTTTGAATGGGGCTTCATCACCAAATCATCATCAGAAATCATCCGGTCAACACACTGTTTTTGTGTTAAACCACTTCGAAAGTCATAATAAATCATCGCTCTAGAATTTTCTCGAGTCAATTCCATTTCCTCACCGACTAAACAAGTTTGACAAGACCTTGTGACAAGACCGAGAATCTTTTATTAAATAAATAAATGGTATTCAATTTTTAAAACCAAGGAGTTTTCAATTAAAAAGATTTTAATATGACAGGAACAGTGGAAATATTCCATTCCCGATACTTTTAGTGCAGCCTATGTATGAATGTCAAGAAAAATATTTTTTCTTATTGAATCTACCGCTACCGCGTAAAGGGTTGATGAGCTAATGAGAAGAAGTAGAAAGAAACTCATTGCCAGTCTTTTAAATCAATATTTACATTTTCATCGTTTTACAATTGATTTCAATTACAATATAATATGTAAAGTGATGCAACAAAAATACTCAAACGTCAAATAGTCAATGCCTTACACGAGTAAATTGTAATGTTAATTAATGCAAAACAAGAGTTATTGAGCACAGTAGCTGCATCATCCACACACACCGTAAATAATAAATAAATTCGAATTTCCATACAAACTGCCATTCGCTATTTCAACCCGTCCATTAATTTTTGCAATACCTTAACATATTTTACAAAGAATAAATAAATAACATTATTATAAGACCAGAAATAAGGGATTGCTTGTAACTAATCCTAGTAGACACTGTCCCAGCCACTGTTCAGGCATTATCTATAAATAAATTTAAATGTATTATTAAAAAAATGGCTCTGTCGTAGATCCTACTACTCCACAGCTGAATATCTAAGTGATCGGACAGCCTGGGACTAGATTATGATTATTTTATAGCAATGACAATGCGATATAGTATATTTAATTAAAAAGAGCGCAAAAAAGAATGCTGTGAGAGTTTCTTGCGCTGCTTCTTCTCTGTCACAGCGCCATTTGTTTCCGAAGCGGTAGTTGTATCTAGTATATTAGAAATGACATCAAAAACTATTGGTATACACTGGCCTGCAAAAGTAAGTATCACACTTTTCAAAATAAATTTTTTTTCTTAACTATAGAAGGTAGAGATTTAAGATTAAAAACGTTTTGTTGCAAATTTCATAGGCTTTAATTCTTAGAAACTAAAATTATACATTTAGAAACATTTTTAACTTAAAAAAGATTAAACAATGAAAATAGACATTTTTAGTTTAGTGTAAAAAAATCAACTAAAATGTATTACATGTTATTTAATTTTTAATAACTGGTATTGCCTCCTCGAGCTCTGATTACAGCTTCGAGCCGGTTTGGCATACTGAACACTAGGTTTCGGAGCCGATGTTGGGGAATATTCTCACATTCTTCTACCAGGGCCTGCTTTAGTGCCCTGAGGGTAGTAGGTGGTGGTCTGCGATTTCTGACTAGCCTCCCAAGCTCATCCCAGGCGTGTTCAATCGGGTTGAGATCAGGACTTCTTGATGGCCAAGCCATCACGCTGATACCGACCTCCTGAATATACTCTTGTACGATATGAGCCGTGTGTGGCCGGGCATTATCATGCATCAGCATCGATCCATCACCCATATTTGCTAAATACGGCCCTGCATACTCATTGAGAATCTCTTGAGCATATCTTTGCCCAGTGAGGGTGCCATTTTCTATGGCTACTTGCTCTGTGCGACCTTCTGAAGATATGCCAGCCCATACATGTACACTGCCTCACCGTATTGGACTCTTTCTGAGATGCAGGCTTGAAGGTATGGCTTACCAGGTCGCCTGTAAACACTTCGCCTTCCATCAGAAGTGTAAAGGGAGAATCGAGACTCATCTGCAAACAAAATTCTTGACCATTCTTCTTCATCCCACTGCATGTGTTCACGGGTGCAACGCAGTCTCGCTACTCGATGCTGTCTCTCGAGTTTTGGGCCACTCGCTGGTCTTCGGGGTTTCAAATTTGCTTCAGCAAGTCTTCTTCTCACTGTACTGTCACTAATGTAGTCCCTCCGGGTCTGATGTAGCTGTTGCTGGACTTGGACTGCATTTTGGTGACGATTTCTTAACACAGTGGAAATAATATAACGATCTTCTCGGGCACTGGTACACCTGGGTCTGCCATTAAAAGGTCTCCTCAGATGGTGTCCAGTCTCTTCGTACCTTTCCTTTACCGTCACACCCACCATTCTTGCAGTGCGACGCATACTGATGCCTAGTTCCAGAAAAGCCATGATCCTAGCACATTCTTCAACCGAAAGAGGCATGATAAATAAATGTTATGTGCTTTTAAGCATAAATTTTTAAAACAAGACCCATCGATCTTGAAAAAAATTAAAACAGAAAGAAAAATGTGAATGGTAAAATTGTAATTCGGAAACGTCCACTTTGAAAAGGGTATGGTTTTGTTTTTGAAGTTTTTTTTGTGTGATACTTACTTTTGAAGGCCAGTGTAGTTATAGCTCATCGACGTGAATTTCAGTTTTTCACAAATCCCGCAGGAACCATTAATTTTCCGGGATAAAATGTCACGTCCTTTCCCAAGCTCTAGTCTACCGCTGTCCCAAATTTCATCAAAATCGGTTCAGCAGCTCCGACCTAAAAGCGTAAAAAACAAACTTACATTCACATTTATAATATTAGTAGGGATTTGAAAAAAATGGCTCCGTCGTAAATCCTACTACTACTCCACAGCTGAATATCTAAGTGATCGGACAGCCTGGGACTAGATTATGATTGTTTTATAGCGATAGAAATGACTGTACAATATTGTATATTTCTATCGAAAAGAGCGCAAAAAAAGAGAGGGAGAGTTTCTTGCGCCGCTTCTTCTATCTCAGAGCACCATTTGTTTCCGAAGCG
The DNA here is from genome assembly GCA_949711755.1 of Leptidea juvernica. Taxonomy (NCBI): domain Eukaryota; kingdom Metazoa; phylum Arthropoda; class Insecta; order Lepidoptera; family Pieridae; genus Leptidea; species Leptidea juvernica. The sequence continues at coordinate 998,634 of CATIXQ010000023.1, read as the reverse complement.
GTAGTAGTATCTAGTATATTAGAATGACATCAAAAGAATTCTAGAAGCATCAATTTTGAGAAAATAAATGCCTTTTATGCCTTTTATCACCGATGATTAAGGCATTTCGCATCGGCTTGATCCAGTGGCGCCGTGTAGAGATAAGGGTTCTCTCTGCATCTTCTACGACATTAGAAGCCGAATTCCATCACCGGACATTAAAATGAGATATTCTGTCCGCATTATGGTGACGTCTGGTATTCTACAACTGCGTGTTTTTCGAGAAATTTCTTGCTTCGCACAGCCACTGTATGGAATCAATTTCCGGTTGAAGTTTTCCCGAATCGATTCGACTTAGGGATCTTGAAGCATAGAGCATTACCCCGTTTAAAAACCAGCAACGCATCTCTTTTGCCCTGCTGCTGTGGATGTCTATACGGTTGCAAGACCACGTCCCATCACGTGATACTCTTGCCCTTTTTCACCCTATTTTATAAAAAAATACGGGTTGCACTTCGGGAGTGCTGGCAGAAGTGACAGCTTGAACCTGTCGTGCATTTTTGAATGTTTTGTAATGGTTACGGAATAGTTTCGCATGAATTGGTTTATATATAAGTACTAGCATTTATTTGGTTAAATACAATATTCATTTATTGCGCTATCATACACAAAATTGACAATTTATATTACACTTCAGAACTATTACGAATTGCTCAGAAAAATCAACTTTCATCCATAATAAACTCTAAAAATATTTTACGGCCAAGAATCGATCCGTCGACCGCGCGGTGTTTCGTCTTCGCAATCACAATGATTCAACCACTGGTCCAATGACCGTATGATTAGTAAGTTGAATAGCCGAACTATAAATAGTTAGAAGTATAAATCATTCACACATAATTTCAACGACTGTCTTACGAATTAACGATCAAGCCACGTGTCCTGACGCGAGTTTAACATTTTATACCCATCCCAAGAAAAGTGCTCAATGCCGCTAAAGAAGTTTCAATTAAAAAAACGTTTTATCCTTCTTATATATACTTTTATATCATAATAACCCTTTGCAATTCAAAAATTTTTACAGACAGTATCAGATCAGTGTCACATCTAACTGTTGCATAGAGTGTGTGGTTTAGCATTAAATGAAGCACACACACGAGTGAGAGGCTCCTTTGCACAGGAAGCCGGCTAGATTATGGTTACCACGATGGCGCCTATTTCTACCGTGAGGCAGTAATGTGTAAACATTTCTGTGTTTCGGTATGAAGGGCGCCGTAGCTAGTGAAATTACTAGGCAAATGAGACATTAGTGTCTCAAGGTGACGAGCGCAATTGTAGTGCCGCTCAGAATTTTTGGGTTTTCAAGAATTCCGAGCGGCACTGCATTGTACTGGGTGGGGCGTATCAATAACCATCAGCTGAGCGTCCTGCTCGTCTCGTCCCTAATTTTCATAAAAAAAACACTACTTGAAGCATAACACAAATCAAATTCGAAAACAAAATTTATGGACGATGCGGGACTCGAACCTGCGACCCCTCGTGTTCCGTGCGAGCGCTCTTCCAACTGAGCCAGCCGTTCGAGTGACGTAAGGTTCATAAATCTTGATATGTCTTGTTCAACTCTCTGGTTTTTGCATCATCTACAGGATCTAATATACAATTGGGATTAGATAGGAATTCTGGCTTCAGACGTTGCAGGGTCGAGTCCCGCATCGTTCATAAATTTTGTTTTCAAATTTGATTTGATAAATCCCAGAAGTGAGGGTTTATCACTTTAAAAAAAAATAACAAATTGTTTAGATTTGAAAGGGCGACATCTCAAGTAAATTCCCTAATATACAAATATTGGGGTTGAGCAGGTAATCAACTATAAAGCAGATCCGGTAGATGACGCAACAACCAGAGAGTTGACAAATTACTTGAAGTATTGTTAAAATATTATCTTCCTTTCATAAGTATACTCAGTATTAAACATATATGGAGGAACAACATAATCTTCACCAATTTTGTAACTGCGACTCGAACAAACTCTTTGGTAGATGACGTACTGCGTCCTACTTTCCATCTTCGACGAGATATGATTAAATAATAAGTTGTTTTATATTGTATTCTTATCGGCCGCCTTACAAATAAATGTCGCATAATGTTATACCTGGGAATATACCAAGAATATAGTCCATGATTATAAATATATGCTTGTTATTTGTTTCTTTTAATACTACTTTTAATGTTTAACAAAACAAATCTTATAACTATATTTACAATACTACGGCTACATAAAATTAAAACTATCATTACGTGAAAGCGTACCAAGAATACTGGCAGCATTACCGCGTTGGATAGCAAGGCTGATCCGTTGACCGAAATAGCTGCCAGCGCTTGGGTTCTCAGTAGCCTTATTGAGGCGCGAATATAGTATTTTGAACATTCTCCGCCCCACGGGCCAAGTGTCTCGACACCAAACGGCACAAGGATATATGACTCACTAAGACCAACATATTTGCGACGCTTGCTGTCTTCGGCAGTCGAAGCAGCAGCCCCAGCACCAACTGACGTTTCTTGGTTGGACATGAGAAGGAGCCAGAGTGTCGACGCAAGTCGCGTCCCACACCAGAGCCCTTCCCCGTGACCAAGCCACCATACTACTTTTTATTTTAAAACATCTAAATATTTTACTATCAACTTTTTTGTATTGATATTTATGTATATATTGTTATTAGGACTTATTTATTATATGTAGAGCGCACTGTATCTCCAAAGTTATACGGGCACCGCTGAAAATAAGTGCTATTTCATAGCCACCTGCGCTTTGTACAGCGCTAAAATGTTGGCCGGCTTGAAGTATTGCCGTGTTCTATTTATGACGCCCAGTTTCTTCGATGCCAATATGGCTTTGCTCAGCAGATGGCCGCGGTATTGGCAATCGCTCGCTCAGAATATCGATACTAGGCGAGGCTGTAAGGGAAGTGTTGTCGAAGAGCGTTGATACGACAAATAGGGGTTTTTTTGTGGTAAACGCGAAAACTTAAGTCTTCTGAGGGTTAAATTGGACAAGGTTCAATTAACCGTATTCCGCGACCTTCTCAAGAGAGGACTAGATAGAAGACACAAGTTTCTCCCGTGATATGTACTATATAATACATATATAATACATGATATGTTGGAGGTGTCCAACATATCATGTAGTGATACGCCTAAAACTTCATTATGCATTAGGTTTTTCATGCATACGAGCATGACTGAATGAATTTCCGTTTGGGAAAATAGGAAATTCATATCATACAGTTAATTGTTTTGGCAAGGTCTCCTGCGTTCGCATTGTATAATTTGAATAAATTGTTTATAGTTTTTTTTCGTGTTTACATTATTACTAAAAAATTGATAACGTGATAGAATAACAAATGTCGGACTGCATGATAAAGTTTTCATTTCTCATACTCGGAAAGTAATGTTGTACTGATCTGATTATTGGGTGGAAAATGCTGCTTCCCTCCATAGAGAGGGAAAAACCCATACAAATTTCTTCCCACCTAAGGGCCGGAATGAACTTTAAAAATAGAACTGCTGTGAAAAGATACTGCGGCCATGTGACTTTCTAAACAGCCAGTGTGAATTTAGTGCAAACTTCTTTGAGCAGAATAAGGCGCAACAATTACGCGGTAAATTCCATATTTGAAATTTAAAAAGTCGACATAAATTGGACGGGTACTAATCTGTGCTTAGATAAACAACTAGTTTTATTTTCCTCATATTCGAAATGAAAAGTAGTGTTTAACTTGGGTAAAAGTATCAATTCCTACTCGGACTATAGCCGACCTCGGGCGTCTAAATACCTCGGGAATTGATTCTTTCGACCCTCGGTTAACAATCTACTATTTTATCTAATTCTTAAGCTTCTAATGAGCTAATCAATTTGTTTTTTGAAGTTATACTTTAGGCATGTTATGAAAAAATTATGAGAGTGTAATTTTAAGATTCGCGCGCATCACTGTAACACAAAAGTAAAAGGTTGAAGTTGGTTCCTAAAATTTTCTGACGTTTGCGTCACTTGTTATTTTTTTATTGGTTTCTTCGTCCATTATTAGGACAGGCAAAGGGATCAAGCCCATACAGCCGTATTCATTATTCAATAATTAATTGTTAAAGCCATCTTTGCAAGATTTTTACAAAATTGTTCTTTCTAAAAACGTAGAATAGCACGAGGAATAAATCATTTTTGCTTCGTTAGGCCAAAGAAGTATTACTTCACATTAGTACAATTTGCACGCAAGACACGCATTTTTTTTACTTATACTTCACGCGAACGGTTGAAGAACGGTTGGAAGAGCGCTAGCACGGAACGCGACAGAACGCATGTTCAATTCCCGCATCGTTCATAAATTTTGTTTTCTAATTTAATTTGTGTTATTTACTATTTGTGTAATTTATAGTGTTACATATGTAATGTTGTTTATTTATAATTAATTACTTTTATATTGTAAATCGCTCGTACCGTTTTATTAAAGGATAAATAAAGAAATAAAAATAAATAAAGAAATAGTACTACAGAACCATTTAAAAGCCATTACGCAAAACTCCAACCTCTCTAGTTAAGCTAAATACGGCACTTATTGAGCGAATGATTTGTGTAGATACTTAGCTTAGATAAGAACTAATGTACACATATTTTAAAACGATATTTTTACAAGAAAACATAAATAGTACATTGTTTTTTTTTTCAGCTGATGATAATTGTTACGCTTTGCCGCTCTAGGAATCTTGAAAGACCAAAAATTCTGAGCGGCACTACAATTGCGCTCGTCACGTTGAGATATAAGATGTTAAGTTTCATTTGCCCAGTGATTTCACTAGCTACGGCGCCCTTCAGACCGAAACACAGTAATGCTTACACTTTAACCATAATCAAGCCGGCATCCTGTGTAGAGGAGCCTGAGAGATGGAAAATAGGTTATTGCAAACGAACTATCATTAAATAACCCATGCCCACGGCGAGATATTTTAGTGGCAAGAGTTGCATAACGTGTATCACAACACGTTTTTAGGGTTCCGTGGCCAAATGGCAAAAAACGGAACCCTTATAGATTCGTTATGTGTGTCTGCCTGACCGTCTGTATGTCACCGCCACTTTTTTCTATAACTATTAGAACTATACTGTTGAAACTTGGTAAGTAGATGTATTCTGTGAACCGCATTTGGCTCCCCAGTCCCCATACTTATAACTGAACTTTTTTTTTTCATCAAACGTATGGGACGTGTTGGTATCTGCGGAGTTCTTCAAAAATGATATTTTTAATATAATTTTTTTCTAACCAAAAAAGTATGCACGAGAGACACTTCCTAAGTGGTAAAATTTGTCCTCCGCCCCCCTGTAACTTCTAAAATAAAAGAGAGAAAAACTAAAAAAAAGTATATGATGTACATTACCTTGCAAACTTCCACCGAAAATGGTTTGAACGAGAACTAGTAAGTAGTTTTAAAACATCGTAAAACTTTGTAAAAAGAATACTACAAAAATAAGGAAGACACTGGGATCACTTATCATCAGTAAGTATTTTGTATTTTATTAATTTCAATCTGAAATAAAACGAAGCGTATGTTACAAAATTTGAAAGATGCCATTCCTCAATGGCATCTTTCAAATTTTTCTTATAATCGAGTATACTGAAACATGATTTAAATAATCTTCTATCATTGTATTTTCGCTGAGTTGATGTTCTTGCTACCAATGGTCCCATTTAACCAATAGGAGGTTTCTTTGGCATTATGGGTACCACAACGGCGCCTATTTTACCTTGAAGCAGAAATGTGTAAACATTACTGTGTTTCGGTCTGAAGGGCGCCGTAGCTAGTGAAATTACTGGGCAAATGAGACTTAACATCTTATGTCTCTGGTGAGGAGCGCAATTGTAGTGACGCTCAGAATTTTCTTGGTTTTTCAAGAATCCTGAGCGGCACCGCATTGTAATGAGCAGGGCGTATCAATTACCATCAGATGATCATTCTGCACGTCTCATCCCTTATTGTCATAAAAAAAAAACAACTGTATTGAAAATAATATGTTTACGCCCTTCACATTGAAACAATGAAACAAAAATGGGGTCAAGTATATAATAGTCATACACTTTTAAATAAGATAAAATATTGTTTACGACTCTTATAAAAGTAATCTAATTTAAATAAATTATACGTAAGTAGGTCTGAATGTAAAAATATCAGCAGAATATTATCATGAACACATATTTAAGTAGGTGCCACGCTAAATGTGTTTTGTAATAAAATTTATTGCTGTAAATTGATTTAATTATTGTCGTGCAATTTTTATAAACGGTTTAGTCTGTGGATACACTTAAGTCGAAATTTAAATAAATAAATTAATAACATTTTGTGAAAAAAGTCCAATTAAAGGTCAGCGAAAGTATAACAAAAGTTGTCCCGACAGACGTTGTTCTGTACATAATAAAAAAAAAAATACTGTTATTTATGAATTTGTCATAATTATTTTGTAAAATATGCTCCCTGTTGTTGTAATGAAATTGTTTCACAGCAGAACTGTCAAAACGTGCGTCAATAAATTCTCTCATAGAAAATATGCCCATAAAAAGAGATTGAATTGAATTTGAAGATTGAAATTGAAGTTAAAAATAATTATGACTCCCAAATCGAAAAAAAAACAACCATATCTTTCAAGTTGGACTAAACTGCACTCCATGAAGTAATCACCATTAAAATCCGTTCATTAGTTTAGGAGTTTACTGGAAACAAACATCAGGACACTGAATTTATATAATTGTTCTAGCTGACCCGTGAGACGTTGTTTTGTAGATAATAAAAAATACTGTTTTATAGGAATTTGCCAATAATATTTCAAAACATCAAGAATTATTTCGTAAAAAATTCTCCCTGTTGTTGTAATTGTGTGTTGAAATTGTAACACAGTCGAACTGTCAAACCGTACGTCACTAAATTATCTCATAGAAAATATGTCCATACAAAAGAAATATTGAAAATGAAAGTTATTAAAAGTCTCAAATTGAAATAAAAACTATCTTATCCCTCAAGTTGGACTAAACTGCACTCCATGAATAATCCCCATTAAAATCCGTTCATTACTTTAGGAGCTCACTGGAAACAAACACCAGGACATCATAATATGCCAAATATTTGCTATTCACAAGCTATACACAAAAATTTATTATACTCGAATATAATCGCGGGTACCTACTAGTATTATATAACATTAATTATCGGATCTAACTATCTATGCTATAACGAGAACTGAATACAATAATGTGCCTACCTAGAAAATCACAACAAACCGCCTATCCAAGGAATTGTTTTATTTAAGTCCTTAATTATTATTTGGAAGTTGATATTAAGGTAATGAGCGCGTATTTATTGAGTAGGTAATTAGATAATGATAGGATTAAATAGTAAACAATAACAGCAAACATTTTGAATAGCCGGAGGTTTTCGTCTGCACTTAGTCATCACTCATCAGTCCTCTGCCGAAGTTCGGTTTTCATCAGAGTGCGTTCGGGTGTGAGGCGCGACGCACATTAACTCCGCGACGCCGCGCTAAATTCGCGATCGTATATCGGACTTTTGACGTCAATATCAACTTACTCGCAAACTTTCGAAAAATACGTGTTTTTTAAGCGCAGATTTGCAATAGTGGTTATTGTGGTTAGTTCGAACGTTTAGTAGTTGGGTAGTGTTGGTATTCGACATGGCTGCTGGTGAGAGGGTGTCGCAGCTGACGGAGCGGTTGGTGGAGCAGTTGGGGCAGCACCGCGTATTCCACCTGCGGTGCTATGCCCTGGTAGCGCTCACCACTTTCGCGGCGGCGCTGTATAACACCAACTACGTGTTCCTCGCAGCTGATGTCCCCTACAGGTACCACTTGCTTAGTACCTTGGTATCTCTGAGATAGCCCTAGAGGGCTATCTCAGAGATACCCTGTGACTAGGGCTGATAACAGTTTTTAGACCGAATATAGTATTTTTGAATTCAGTACCCAAAAACTCCAGTAGTAAAATTGTAGGGGCTTCTAAAAACCAGTGCTACATTAGTGCCACGCCAGTCGGCCAGTACAGCTAACACTGAGTGTACTACCCATATAGGTACATTAGTTAAATAATTTTATATTAAATTAGTTCTACTTTAAGCCTTTAGTATTCTTTTTTGGGTTATCAACAAAATATTGTTCTGTTCTATAAAGATATAGTTTACAGGGAATTAAATAAAAATTTTATAAAAGTATTTCTATGAATATTTTTTACTGCTGTGAGATTTTATTGATAAGTTGTTCTTTTAAGGAATCCCACGTAACTATCATTAAAATCTCATATTTAGTTCACAACTGTCTCTGCTTTTATCAGTAGGAAACTGGCTGTAATTCACTTGTCATTCCTCTTTGTTTATCACAGAAATAATAATACTACTGTACCTTAAATAGTAGGATACTATATTATATAGTAGGGTTGGCAAACCTACCAGTGACACCAATATGGTTTTTATTACTTACCTACTGCAATACACTTTCGAATAACATAGGCTCGATATTTTTTAAATGTTTACGGACGCGTCACCAGCTTTTGGTTTAAATTATTATGGCTTTATAATAGTTAAAAACCAAAATCTAAATTTTTTTAATTTAGCATTTTAGTAGATACAATTTGAAGGACTTTTCTCTTTTAATTTCGCAGAACCTGTGAGCTATGATCTTTGATTTTTACCAAACAGGAAAGCGGTCAAATTACGAAATTGAGTTTCTTTTCTGCAAGTATAATTCAATTAAGTATCCTATTTATATATACCATACCGCACCATACTATAATTACTACAAAAATGTATATAGTAAAGTTTAAATAGTTACACCTATTTATAATTCAAATCTATATATATAAAAATTAATTCCTGTTCGTTAGTCTCGCTAAAACTCGAGAACGGCTGGATCGATTTGGCTAATTTTGGTCTTAAATTAACTGTGGCAGTCCAGGCAAGGTTTAAATAAATATGAAAATGCTCGGAATTAAATAAAAACAACGATTTTGATTTTCCTTTGATGTGTCCCCCGTCGTTCAGAAATCAAATAAAAATAATAGTTTAAAATGAATAACTAATTACAATTTTTATATCTTTCCAACTTTCTCAGGAGGTAAAAAATAAACCAAACTAAACTTCTAAACGCAAACAGTTTTGTTTGACAACAAACTTTAAGTAGAATGATAAATCTTAAGTTTTGTCAAAAAATTAAATTTCTGAACCTAACCGCACCACAAAACACAACAAAAAATATAGTTTATCAGAAAGCTTTAAATTGATAAACATACCGTATCTAAACTGTGTGTCAATATCAAATTTAAACCTAATAAATAACCAATATTTTAGGAAAACTCTGTTTTGTGAGTAACCAACACCATGTGTTAATCAAAAAAAAATATATAATTTCATTGCTACCGAGCATCTTTTTTTATTAGTTTTAATAAAAAAAATATAATTTTGTTTGTTTTAAGTTTATTTTATACAAGAGTATAGGTCTTTTATTTATCCATTGAGGCAGTACGAAGTCTGCCGGGTCAGCTAGTCTTTATATATATAATTCATGTGTGCGTGTGTATGTCACTGAACTCCTCCTAGACGGCTGGACCGATTTTATTGAAACTTTCTGTGTGTCTTCAGGTGGATTCGAGAATGGTTTAGATTCACAATTGAACTACCTCCTGAACGGCTGGACCGATTTTGATGAGATTTTTGTGTGTTCCAGTGAATTTGAGATTGATGTGTCTTCAGGTGGATTCGAGAATGGTTTAGATTCACAATTAAACTACATCCTAAACGGCTGGACCGATTTTGATGATATTTTGTTTGTTTCAGTGAATTTGAGATTGGTTTAGATTCTCAATTCCGTCCATATTATATAATTCTCCTGCTCATGCGTATGTTAGTGAACGGCTGGACCGATTTTTCAAATTTAAGACGTGTGTACAGGACAACGTCTGTCGGGTCCACTAGTTATTTATAAAAATGATATTGGTTTACATTGAGAACTGTTTTATAACATTTTCGACATTTAAAAATAAAAATGGAACAAACAAATATAAACGGCGACGTAATTGCATTAAAATTTGTTATAGCGAGTGTAACCATCAAAACAGGATTTTTCACATATTTTTTGTGATCTTTTTAGCGTCTTGTCAAGTACTTTGATTAATGAGTTACGAGCAATAATTATATTATACGGTGCTTTTAAACTTGTCTTTGCAGAGGTTATGTGCAAAGCCTAACATGTGATATCCCAGGTTGTGGCCACGCTACTGTTTACTACTACCAGCGGTGGATTTACGATAGGGGCAGTTGGGGCAAGTGCCCAGGGCGGCAATTTTTTAGGGCGGCAAAATTTTTAAAGTGAAAAAAAAATTTTTGTAGTCTTATCAAGATAGCTACACATACATAATTAATTCTTGAGTTAATTAATCATTTTTGGTTAAATTGATAATTCAAGAAATTCAATTTATCCATTATTTGTAAATTCATGTTTATAGAATAAATAGTTATTATATAATAAAGTTTCTGCATTAAATTAGTTATTTTAGTTTTCAAAAATAAAATATATAAACTATAAGTTTAAGTAAAATTCCAGTATTGGGGCGGATTTTTTTCCGGTGCCCAGGGGTGCCATTAAGTTTAAAACCGGCCCTGACTACTACTACTAATTCTCAAATACGGTATTTACCTCCATGTGCCCGCCAGATTGACAAAATTCAAATTCAAATATTTTTATTTAAAATAAGATGTGACATCACTTATTGAAAGTCAAAAATTACCACCCATTCCAAAATTAATGCCTCAGACGTGAGAAGAACGCGCGCAACAAATTATTTGATAGCCTGAGGGCGGTCACTCCATTCCCAATCTATGGCATCATTAGGAAAGTCATTTATGTTATAGTAACCTTTTCTCTCTTGATTACTGACTGCTGTCAACCTCATTCCCTCTGAAAGCGCTGTTCTAGAAATACAAAGTTTTTAAGATTCTTTTTACCGTTCATTCACACCAAATGCTCAATGTGACTTTAATTATTATATTTACACACGTTTTTAATCCTTTTAATTTAACAGTTTTGTTCGTAGTTTACGTCATATTATTATATCTTTATATATTTTATTAAAAAGAGCGCAAAAAAAGAATGCTGGGGGAGTTTCTTGCGCCGCTTCTTCTCTTGAGCGCTTCAGCGCCATTTGTTTCCGAAGCGGTAGTAGTATCTAGTTTAATAGAAATGACATCAAAAAGAATTCTAAAGGAATCAATTTTGAGAAAATGAGTGCCTTTTATGCCTTTTTATCAGTGGTCGGTGACGAAATAGGTTGAACAGTTTACTCTCAACCCGGAGCCGCCGGTTCGATCCACGCCCGCAACGTCAAAATCTATTTTCGGTTTTCAAATTCGTCTGTACGTTTAGAGCAGTCAACGTCAAGAGAGTATGGTCTGCGGTGATCATCTACCATCAGGTGATTCAAATTCAAATTCAAATATTTTTATTCAAGATAGGATGTGAAATCACTTATTGATAGTCAAAAACTACCACCCATTCCAAAATGAATGCCTCAGGCCTGAGAAGAATGGGCGCAACAAACTCAGCGGGCTTTTTTTTCATCAAAAATATGTTTTACAATTAAAGTAACATTTACAAAGTAACATTATACAATTAAACTTATTAATTAATAGCCTGAGGGCGGTCGCTCCATTTCCAATCTGTGGTATCATTAAGAAAGTCATTTATGTTATAGTAACCTTTACCACATAAACGTTTTTTAACAATTCTTTTGAATAACGTAATACTTTTGTTTTGAACATTCTCTGGGATCCTGTTGTAAAAGCATATACATCGCCCCACAAAAGACTTGTTAACTCGACTTAGTCGAGTAGTAGGCATTATAAGCTTATGTCTGTTCCTGGTGTTAACATTATGGTTATGACAGTTTCTGGCAAATTCAGTTATGTGCCAATGAACATACATTACATTATCAAGAATATATTGAGAAGCAACAGTCAACATGTTAATTTCTTTGAATTTTGCTCTCAATGATTCTCTAGGACCTAGGTTATAAATAGCGCGAATAGCCCTCTTCTGCAGCACAAATATTGTATTAATATTGGCAGTGCCCCACAGCAATACATGGTACCGTTCGCTCGTTTGTTTCTCCTTAAATCATGTTTTTGAAGTTATATTTCCTTAGGCGCGTTATGAGAGTGAAATTTTAAGATGCACGCCCATCACTGTAACACAAAAGTAACAGGGTGAAGTTATTTCCAAAAAAATTCTGACGTTTGCGTCTGCCTTTTTTTATTTTGGTTTCTTCGTCCATTATTAGGACAGGCAAATGGTGCAAGCCCATACGGCCGCTTTCATTATTTAATAATTAATCGTCAAAGTCATCTTTGCAAGATTTAAACGTAGAATAGCAAGAGTAATAAACATTTTAATGATTTTTGCTTCGTTAGGTCAAAGAAGTATAACTTCTAGCGTGCATATACACACTTTTTGTTTTGTTTAAGAGGAGGATTGTTAGTATTGTATTCTGACAGTGATTATATACATACACTATCTGATCCGACAAACGTTGTTCTGTACATCTAATATATAAAATTCTCATGTCGCGGTGTTTGTAGTTAAACTCCTTCGAAACTGCTTGACCAATTCTCATGAAATTTTGAGTGCATATTGGGTAGGTCTGAAAATCGGACAACATCTTTTTTTCATCCCCCTAAATGTTAAGGGTGGTCCACGCATTTTTTTTTTTAATTTATTTGACATTTTTTTTTAAATTTGTATGATTATGAGTCAACATTAAAAACTACACACAACTTCAAATTTTCACACACTTACTTTTGTATCGCGATTTTAATATCGGCAATACAACGTTTCCTGGGTCAGCTAGTAATAAATAGAATACTGTTTTTTATGAATTCGTCAATAATATTTCATTACATGAAGAATTATTTTGTAAAATATGCTCCCTGTTTGTTATCATGAAATTGTTTTGTTTTATTTATTGTGCGTCAATAAATTCTCTCATAGAAAATATGTCCATACAAAAGAAATATTGAAAATAACAAATATTTGAAAAAAAAATAATAATGGGTCCCAAATTGAAATAAAAGCTATCCTTTTATTTATGTTTTTTTAAACTGATAACCCTCACTTCTGGGATTAAAAAACAAATAAAATTTAAAAACAAAATTTTATTTTATATTTTCTATGCATAAATGTTGATGATTTATTTATTAAGTGTTGGTCGTGGTATTGTGGCCGCGACGACCGAGGTCTGTCATCTGTGAACATGGCCGTCACTTTTTGTCAAAGTCAATTAGGAATTTTTTTCTAACGTTTGTTCTTTATTTGAATTCCGGCCTTAATGTTAAGTTGTCGATGGTAGCGAATTCGCTGATAGTTGAGCGAGAATACATCTTGGAGAAATGCATGAATCTTTTATGATTATTAACTATTTGAATCTGATACATATCGTATTCAAAATAAACACGATATTATACTGTCTGCTGACGATACATCTTTGTTATTTAAAATAAAACGCCGGCAAAAAGTTCTATCAGGTTCACGACGACATTGCTGAAGTAGTAAATTGGTTTAATGTTACTAACTTGCTTTTAAACGAAAGGAAAACAAAATGTATAACGTTTACACTGTTAAATATAAAGCACCAACCAACACATATAAAAATTAATAATGACAAACTTGATGTAGTAGAAACGACAACATTCCTAGGCATTACATTAGACTCTAAGCTATACAATGGGGTGGTCATATAAAAACTTATATTATCGACTTAGCTCTGCAGTACTTGCGATAAAAAAATTAGGCAACTCACAGATGTTGAAACGGCTTGACTTGTATATTCCAGCTACTTTCATAGTGTTATGTCTTACGGAATTATATCGTGGGGTAGGGCCGCAGATATTGACATCACATTTGTGCTGCAGATAAGGGCAATTCGAGCTGTCTGTAAAATGCGTTCAAGGGATTTATTGAGAGATAAACTTAGTGAAATTAATATTATGACAGTACACTGCCAGTTCATATACGAGAACCTCCTGTACGCTCATAAACATATTATTAGCCGATTGATGTACATACTGTCAATACTCGAAACAAACATAAACTTGCAATTCCATCTACTAGGCTCCGTAAAATTACTAAATCTTTTAAAGATTATTGTGTTATATTTTATAATAAACTCCCAAATGATATTAGAATATTTCCAATTAAAAATTTAAATGTATCGTAAAAATAAATTAACATCTAAGGCCTATTATAATGTGAAAGATTATTTGAATGATAAAGATAGTTGGAATTAATGTTCTAAATTTTGTTAATGAATATTGTTATACACATTTGAATGCTATTGTAACTTTTGTTCTTCATCCTGCCTTGCACTTAATAACTTATAAAGTTTAATAGTAATTAAAGAAATCATTTTGAATTTGAATTTGATAAGATTAATTTCGATCGCATTTTTAAGCATAGAAAAAACACAACTTTTATTTAAATTCTTAATTAACGCGAGGATGTTGTATAAATTCGCGGTAACCGCCATATTCATCTTCAAATACAAATTTAAATATTTTAATTAAAAATAGGATTAATATTCTCAATATTCGTTTTCCTTACAAAGGAAAACAAAAACAGTTATCTGCACTCACTCACTCAAAAGTGGGAGGCTCCTTTGCACAGGATGCCGGCTATATTATGGGTACCACACAACGGCGCCTATTTCTGCCGTGAAGCAGTAATATGTAAGCATTACTGTGTTTCGATCTGAATGGCGCTGCAGCTAGTGAAATTACTGGGCAAATGAGACTTAAGATCTTATGTCTAAAGGTGACGAGCGCAATGTGGAGTAACGTCACACTTCCAGATGGTGGGGATGATATCCTTATTTATGGCGTGTCGTGCGTGGTGTGGTGGAATTCGGTGGCAGGAATGGACGGCGGAACGATTCTGAGCGGCACTGTATTGATCAGGACTCATCTCTTACCATCAGATGAACTTCTGTTTCATCTCGCAACAATTTCTCATAAAAAATTAAGACTTAGTTACAGTCTTCTAAACAGCGATCCCTGGCATCAATTCAAAAACTACCATCCATTTGAAAAAGTATGCCTCAGACCTGAGAAGAACGGGCTCAAGAAAGTCAGCGGGCTTCTTTAAAAAAAAAAATGTATTACAATGTTATATCTTACAATAAAATTTATTATTTAATAACCTGAGGGCGGTCACTCTATTCAAAATCTGTGGTATCATTACAATACTTGGATAGTTAGAACCAGAAACAGTATGCTCGAAGCAGAACATTCATTGTTAACGCAACAAATATAAATTGTTGTTACCGTCGATTGAATAATATTGTGAAGCTGCCGGGGACAATGGTCGGATGTTTACATTGGTACATACCTATGTACACATAGCATGCTAACCAGCCTAGCGAAATTCTCTAAGAAAAAAGCGATTAATTCGATTGTATGAAACGTGCAGTCATTGATAGATTGACAGATGAGGGCTATAATCTTGTAAAAAACGGGGATAGCCGAAAGACACTACATTTCAAGCAACTGTTCGCTTTAAAACTTAGCCGGATTATACTTCGTCGCCAATCGCTATATTTTAAATGCTACTATTTCTAACTTATTTCAAATCAATGCACGTTTCATACTAAACCAAATTTCAATTTTTACTTAGGCAGTCCAGTCCTCTTATTACGTAGTATTTACATCTTCTTTGATGCTAACTACAAAATTATTTACTAGCTGCAATATGGAGGTAGTTTGAAGAAAATATTAGTAAACCTACCTATTGTAATCAAAATAATGTTAATAATTAATATTTTTTTTATCAATAAATAATTTATTACTCTTGTTGTTGATCTTATTTTTTTTTTATTTAACTAGCCTTATATAACTTGTCTAAAAGTACTTTACCTACTTTATGAAGCGCGCATTTAATCTATATATATAAAAATGAATTGCTGTTCGTTAGTCTCGCTAAAACTCGAGAACGGCTGGACCAATTTGGCTAATATTGGTCTTGAATTATTTGTGGAAGTCCAGAGGAGGTTTAAAAGGTGAATAAATAGGAAAATGCTGCTAAATTAAATAAAAACAACAAATTTGTTTTTTATTGGAGTGTCTATGCATAATTTCTATGTGCGAATTTATTGACGCACGGTTTGACAGTTGTGCTGTGAAACAATTTCATTACGACAGCAGGGTGCATATTTTACGAAGTAATTTTTGATGTTATGATATATTATTGACAAATTCATATAAAACATTATTTTATATATTATATACAGAACAACGTCTATCGGGACATCTAGTTAATAATAAAAAAATGCAATAAACAAAGTTTAGTATTTACATAATAGTTTAAGCACCTGATACCGAACTAGGAAGTACCTTTATTTCGGCTTACAGAGCCAATCCCCTCAAATCACAATAAATAATTTACTTAATATATGTTTGCAAAATTTAGAAGATAAGTTCAAATCTGTGTTATATAATTGTGAAATAATGCATGTTTTAATTACTATAAAATATTATTGATTTTTTGTTCATTTATGTTTAATTCAATTTGTAAATATTCCGATAATTTTAGCATTCAATTTAATTTAATACTCGTGTTTGCATCTATTAAATTAAGCCAACACTTAGAATTTATTGTAATAATATTATAATGCTTTTGTTAGTGTTTGTCTTGTTGTAAATAAATAAATGTATGTTACCCAAGTTAATTTCTCTAAAGAAACCGGTTCAAATTATGTTTATTTAAATGCAACAGATGTATATGCAAAACAGCAATCACGACCCATATAGCCCAGTGGTTAGTGACCCTGCCCACTGCGCTGCAAATCGAAACCATTTCTTGAAGGTTTATATAAAGCTTATATTTTTTTTTATGAAAATAAGGGACGAGACGAGCAGGACGTTCAGCTGATGGTAATTGAGACAGCCATTACAATACAGTGCTGCTCAGGATTCTTGAAAAACCCCAAAAATTCTGCAGACATAAGATGTTAAGTCTCATGTGCCCAGTAGTTTCACTAGCTACGGCGCCCTTCAGACCGAAACACAGTAATGCTTACACATTACTGGTTCACGGCAGAAATAGGCGCCGTTGTGGTACCCATAATCTTGCCGGCATCCTGTTCAAAGGAGCCTCCCACTGGTATTTATTTACAAAAATAATTACATATCTACAGAATATGAGAAGATAATTCATTTTTTTCTTTACACTCCTATTATTTATAGACATTGCGAAAAAATATTACCAAAATACCCTACAGTTGGAGCCATGCTAATCATTCAATCTAGATAAAAATTTTACGAAGATTGTAAACCAATAATACTATTTAATATGACATAGTTTTGTAAAGAAAATTTTATTATGTTTGTAATAATTAATTAAAAATGCTTCTAATTCTGAATTGAAACTGTGACGATCTTGTGTGAGAGAGGTAATCTAACTCTAATCGATTCCTCAAGGGCATTAGCTCGTTCCCCAGCCTTAAGGCGACACTAAATGCCAGCGACCTTGAGCGATATGAGTTCACGGCTGCCGGCCCGCCATCTATGTAACATAGCCATTATTTTCAAAATTCTTTCGTGGAAAACAGTTTATATGTTTACAATCCTCGTTATTCATTATTAATCTGAATAAATATACCTACACAAAAAATTACAAGCTATAAGAATAACATTTCTGAGGGAAGTACCAAAAAAATGCGTCACGCCATGCCAAAAAACTTGTTTTACTTCAAAGAAAAGTGGTAGTTCAAAAAGGCTCGGCAGTGTTAATTATAACCAACAGCAAGCATGAGCAACCTACAAATAAGACTTAAGGATATGTGTAACAGGATTAAGTAGTGTTCATAGCTCGAAATGCTATACTTTCACCACAAAGCTTGTCTAAGAACACCATGTTTGCGTGTTTTCTACTTACTCTTCGCCTTAAAACAATTATCAGCAACGTGGTACATACCCTGAGTGAATGTAACAGAATTATAATTTATATAATAAGGCGTATAGTAGCTAGACATGAACAGATAAATGGACTGTAAACGTGAGTTATTATAGACAGTACTATCATAATGTTTAATTTTATTTTCATGTGCATTCCGAACATAAAAAACGTGGCTCCAAACTACACACGAGGCACGCAGTGTTTACATTGTAAACATGAAGGTAACGCGTGATTTATCTTTCGAAATGTTTTTGTATTTTAAGGCGAAGAGTAAGCAGAAAACACGCAAACATGGTGTTTTTAGACAAGTTTTGTGGTGAATGTATAGCATTTCGAGCTTTGAACACTACTTAATCCTGTTACACATATCCTTAAGTCTAATTTGTAGGTTGCTTATGCTTGTTGTTGGTTATAATTAACACTGCCGAGCCTTTTTAAACTACCACTTTTCTTTGAAGTAAAACAAGTTTTTTGGCATGGCGTGACGCATTTTTTTGGTACTTCCCTCAGAAATGTTATTCTTATAGCTTGTAATTTTTTGTGTAGGTTCATTTACGCATATTAATAGTGAATAATGATAATTGTAAGCATATAAACAATTTCTATGAATATTTTTACTGCAGAACTGAGTTGAATAGTTTAGGGGCACTGGTTAGGTGTCTCAATAGGTAACTGACAATACTGTAAAAGAAACTATAAATAACTACAGACTTCAAACATGTATTCAAAATAAGGTTCCTAAATAAAGCATTAAAAATTATATATTCTCTCCAACATTATGAAGTTGACCTGACCTGAGATTAATAATAAATATTATATTCTTTCGAATTCTTCTAGGCTCCGTCAAATTGCTGAGTCTTTTAAAGTGGACTGTGTTATATTTTTATAATAAACTCCCAATTAATATTAAAATATTACCTATTAAAAATTTTTTACTGTATCGTAAAAAATAAATTAACATCTAAGGCCTATTAAAATGTGAAAGATTATTTCATCGATAAAGATAGTTGGAATGAATGTTTCTAAATTTTGTTAATGAATATTTTTATACTCATTTGAATATTATTGTAACTTTTGTACTTCATTCTGACTTGCACTTAATAACTCATAAAGTTTAATAGTAATTAAAGAAATTATTTTGAATTTGAATTTGAATATCGAAATGGCATTGTTTGTATAATAAAACCAAGGAATCTCGTAATTTTTTTTATTTTATATATTTTTATTATTTAGCAAGTAGTTTTTATATTTATTCAAACAAAATAAACCCTATAATTATTAACAATATTATGATTAGATTAAAATAAACCTATCATTGAGGAAAGCGTACCAAGAATACTGGCAGCATTTCCGCGTTGGATAGCAAGGCTGATCCGTTGACCGAAATAGCTGCCAGCGCTTGGGTTTCCAGTAGCCTTATTGAGGCGAGAAGAAAGAAGTACCATGGTAAAGTCTCCTCGCCTCTGGGCCTTTATTTATTTATTTTTATTTTATCTTTATTAATTTAGAGAGTTATTTAATATCTAGTTTTAAAAGTTATCTGTGCGTATTTGAAGTCGTTGTAAATAGATTTTTATGGATTGAGAGTTAATATATTTTTATTAAACATCCGCGTAATTTATAACTTTAGGTATTTTACTAGGATATTCACAAATCAATTAATTAATTACATCCAACTACCTACCTACCAATCATTATTCATGTAAGTAATTTCAGTGATTCAGTCTGATAGTCGTATCCGTCAATTTTTTTATAGATTTTTTGCCGCAACATTCACAATTTAAAAAAATACTGACTTCTCATTTATATTTGTTTGTAAGCCTTTTTCATTATAAAATTATCTTTAAGGTTACTCTGTAACAAGATTTGTAGAATTATCATTCAAACATGAAAGTAATTTAATTTGATCTTTAAAATTGTATTTTAAAATTGCTATACATTTTCCAAGAATTTAGTTAACGATATCTTCTCATTACATTTATCATGTAAAAAGGCCAAAATATTTAACCGTCATGTGTGAGTCTATTAATGACTACACGTTTCATACAGTCGAGTGAATCGCTTTTTTCTTGGAGAATGGAGAATATTTCCATTTCCAAATCCATTAGTGTACGAAAAAAATCTACAGATACAATCTTATATCTGAGGAAAGTCTAAGATTAAGATTGTTGATAGAAACTGTCATTTTCGAACAGAGGTAATTTGTAATCTATGATCCTTCCTTCCAAATGTGTATTGATTTTAGAGATTACAATTTTGATCCACGGATTATTTATTGGCACACTTAACTAAAGACTTGGATTATATTTTTGATCGAAAATCCGGAGATTAAAGATTACATTAATTATTAATTTCGGCCGTTAGTGTTTCGCTCGGCTGAAAAGTGCCGGCTGTATCAACGGCCCCTCAAAATTTGTAGTAAGTTGTTGACAGACATCATTCGACATAGTAATAATGTTCAAGATATGATGGACACCAACTAAATACTTCACGGTTCGCTAACGATCATGTTAATATCGTGTTTTTGTTACGTCTTTCCATGTTTGTAATGTTGTTGCGACTTAAAAACTCCGCCATGTTTCGAGGTTTATATAAAAAGGATTGTGTGGTTTTATGAAACCACGGTAAAAGTGAACTTTTTTTCACATTATAGACATTTAACTAAAAATTTTTGGAATAAAAATCGCTTTATCAATCTTAATTTAAATTTATACTTGGAAAATTGGAATGATGATGGGAAATAATAAAAGTAGACTAACTCTCCAACTAATATTTTTATTGAACTCGTGTCTTAGCCCTGGTTCAAAATATTGATTGAAAAGGATTAAAAATGATGAAATTTGAATACTTTCAATTCTTTTTCATGTATATATAGATATACAGTTTACATGGGGTGACTGATTCCCAATACTTTTCAATCAATATTTTTAATCAGGGAGAGTACGATATACATAATACTTAACAGTTATTTAGATTATAGTATACATTTATTAAAAATTGAAAACAATATTTTATAAGGGTTTCAAACAATAGTCTATATACACTGCTGCGAACTATAGGCGCCGCCCGACCGTCACGCGACATGCAACACACAGACGAAAAAGTTTGAGACGATGTAATAAAAGTTTCACTTTAAAAAAGCATTTAGCATATTTCCTGCGAATACTTTTTTTGAAATCATATTAATTACAAACTGGAATGGAATTTTAAGGAAATCTCTTTATTTTTAAGAGTAGGATAAAGGAGCTATATTTTTTTATTTTATTTTATTATAGACCCTATATATATATACTCTTATGAGTAATCTGTTGGTATGAGATCACCGTAGCCCAGTGGGACGGTCCTTTGCACAGGATGCCGGCTAGATTATGGGTATCACAACGGCGCCTATTTCTGCCTTGAGGTAGTAATGTGTAAATATTATTATGTTTCGGTCTGAAGGGCGCCGTAGCTAGTAATTTTACTGGGCAAATCAGACTTAACATCTTATGTCTCAAGAAGACGAGCGCAATTGTAGTGCCGCTCAGAACTTTTGGGTTGTTCAAGAATCCTGAGCGGCACTGCATTGTAATGGGCAAGGCGTATCAATTACCATCAGCTGACCGTCCTGCTCGTCTCGTCCCTTACTGTCATAAAAAAAATACTCTCTTATAACACCAGAGGAATCACACGAGCGTTGCCCACCTTATAAAACGTCGAATAAACGTTTATATGAATTCGAAAACCGGAATTGTTCCTGGAAAGATTCATTTAATTTAATACATCTTTACCTATAATATTAATAGAATACTTACTATTATATTAATCAATCTATTAATACGCATTGACAGGCCGCTGCGTTCAAAATGGCGCCGATCTATGGCATACCGCGGCGCGGGGGCACTTGCCGATTACAGAAGGTTTAGCTCTAGATCTCAAAATTAACTCCTCGTGACAAAATGACTCCTATCAAATGGCTTTGACGACCTGTATAGCCGAGTGGTTAGCGATCCTACCTACTAAGCTAGAGGTCCCGGGTTCGAATCCCGGTAGGTGCAAGCATTTATATGATGAATATGGATGTTTGTTTCCGAGTCATGGATGTTTAAATGTATTTATGTATGTTTATACGAATTTATGTATGTTTAAGTAAGTATATTGTATTAAATATATCATTGTCTTGTAACTTGGGGAAAGATAATTTGTGTAAAAAGTGTGTCAATATTATTATTATCACATTGTTTGCAGATGTGTAATTCCTGAGTGCGAGGCAGCCAACAGTACGGAGTACTCCCCGGCGTGGCTGCAGCAGGCGCTGCCTGAGGACCCCGTAGAGAGGCGATGCTCTGCGAGAGTACCGCGGGGACCTGATTGTGGAGACTTCTCCTCAGAGCTGCGTCGCTGTGATACGTGGATGTACGGATCGCGCGACACAATCGTGGCCGAGGTACTGCACCACACACACACTAGCATCTTAGGTTGAGAACTATACTAAGCGTACTTAGACTTTACTCAGATTTTACTTACGTGAAACTTAGATGAGTTTAGCTTAGCATTATTTAAGATTTGGTATTATTGTCATTAGACATCTGAAATAATGATGAGCTTAAGTTAAGATAGCCCAATGCAAATGCCAAGTTTACGTTTTATCACACACAGCTAAGATTTGTGAGTAAAGTCTAAAGTTTATTCCACCTACCTTCATTGCCGAGTCATTTGACAGACCAAAGTTAAAATTTTTGCTACTATAAGCGTGGTCCCTCACCTAGTCTACCATTTGGTGTGTAGGACCATCTCATTTTGTCTCTTGCGGAATAAAGATATGTATAATGTAACCTTCTTAAACAACTTCCTTATTAAATTTAAAACCTGTCCCTAGTTTTGCTAGCTGTGAAGTTTTGTGAACATAAATTTCAAAAATTTCTCTATTGATATTTAAAGATGTTGTACTAAGTACGATCTACACGTCTCAATAAAGATACTGGACTTTGGAAACCACACCCGGATAGTTTTAACTTCATATTAGTATTGTAACTGTGTACTTTTTGATTATTGTTAGTTAGTAGTAGGTAGGTACCTATTATTCTTCGGCCTCCCAAGGCCCCCGCCCAGCTTTGCAACAAAAGCCTTTAAGGATATTAGCACACAGGAGGTTTTTTATCATTATGGGGTGTTTACACCCGAATCCGACTTTCGGGCCCCGTTTGGGGGTCTTCAATACGTAAATGTAGTATCCTCCTCTCCAAAAAAAGCTTATTATTTTAAATTATCTATACATTGTCTTTTCATCTTACTTATGAATCTAGTCTTGGCATAAAACAACTTTTATTGCAAATAACATTTACTACTTTTACAGTTTGTTAGTTTAATACATAAATATAAAATAATTTAAAATATAAAAAGCTTATTCGAAGTGGTCTCCATTGGCTGCAGTACGGTCCTTTAAACTTTGAGGCCAGTTTTCAATAGAAGCACGCACTCTTTCCATGGGAAAATTCTTCACTGGCAATCAGTACGGATTGTTTTAGGGACTCCAAATTATCATGGCATTTAGAGCAAGCCGTCCTCTCTTAAACTGACCATACATCATCCAGCGGATTAATATCGGGACTAGACGACGGACCTTGAATCCATGGTCACCACATCAAACGCCTTGATTCCGTGCGACCCGCTTGACTACTTGGGACATACGGTTGTTACGCTAGCGCTGGGTGTTGTGTCAGAGTAAACGACAGTATGACACTTGACGTCTTTGAAAGTTGATACTTCATTTATTTCTATCAAACGCACCGTCACATTATTATAAAACACTTTAAGCTGTAATCGTGGGTGTAAAGGATATGTATCGTGCGTTTTTTGTTTTTTAATGTTGCAATTTTACAGTCAAATACAAGACAGTGTGGATGGCAAGGACTGTTAATGTTAGCTCGTGAAATTCGTCAAGTAATTATCACTTAAGTGGAGAGGCTAGCGCAATCGTAGATAATGCTGCAATAGAGCCTTTCATATACTCGACTCTCTCTCTAGTCGTTCCCTCATGACTGAGGATCGTCACCACGATAGCCACCAACAAGTGGTCCACACTTGGAGTGAACTATTTGTTTCCATTGGATTCTGTCCATCGCGGCCCTGACGACGGAGCTAAACCTCGGGGACCTGGAGTCTTTTATTTTGTCGGTCCATCTGGTAGGAGATCGGCCTCGGGCTCGCTTGCCATTTGTGGCAACTACGATCAATTTCTCCAAGCTCTCGTTAACGCTTCGCCATTACCTGAATACAAAAGAATTCGTTGGTGGCATACCGTGGACAGACGGGTTATCTCGATATATACTCGACAGTACTACTTAAAAACAATTTCATCGACGAGGAACCGAACCCGTAGTCGATTTATTATTAGTGTTATTAACTGCAGTCTAAACTCATACAGCATAATATTAATTAATTACATATTATATTAGCCCTCTATTTGCTAAGGAACCAGCTTTCACGCTTTCGTGCTGGTTTGGTCAAAGTATTCGCGACTACTTACTTTTTTCAATAAAACTGTAATTTTAAGTCGGTGCCTGCCCGCTTGATTTGTTTGGTTCTAGACGAAGCTATTCCGCTTAAAGTCACGCGTGGCGAGAGTAGGTACCTGCTATTACATATTTATTTATTTGAAATAGAAATAGAAAAACACTTTATTTGCAATAAAAAACATCCTCACAAACACAACATTTTACTTCACTAATTACGTGCGCGTGATTCCCTGCTAAAAGGAGCTGACTCAAAGGAAAGGAGTACATTGTTGGTCAGTACAGAAGACACCAACACAACACTAGTTTTCAGCAGCCCCTCGTGACAGTTGCTTTAGTCTTCCCATTATAATTAATTTGTGTAGGTATTAAAGGGGATGACTGAATATTATATATTTTTGATTTTGTCTTTGACATTGTATTTGACAAACCAACAATATTCGTGCACAAATGTAAAAATATCAACAAGGAGTCTTACAACTAAAAGAAACATAGCAAAAATGCTGCCATGTACAAAAGATTAAGGGACATACAGATTATTTAAAGTAGTGTAACAATAATAATTATAGTAATTTTTACAAATTAGCTCCGTTAAGCATTCAAATTACGATGAAAGTAGGTTGACGTGGAATTAAATAAATTGAGTTGCTAATTATAATTAAAGAAATAGGAACTCTTGCGGTAATACAATAAGGTATAATTCAGATCACACAGCACTATTAACCTACATTTTTATTCACCTAGACAATGCCTCTCTTTCTATCGCGTGACGCTTACCTCTTCTGACGACGTTAGGGTTGTCTTCTTTACCTAAAACGGTAGTTAGCATAGTTTTTTCTATAAAATAAGTAGGTATGTAATCGTATTTTAAATCAATATTCTTTCGTTGTCAAACCTACATTAGTTGAATATCTATAATAGTAATGTATGTGTTGGAAGACTACGATATATTCAACATAGTTCATTTTTCCTTCAAAAAGTAGGAACTATTTAAATGAGTAGTTAGGTACCTACATACTACTAGAACTATGAAGCGAGCTAGACTTGCACACGTCCTCTTAGGTATAAAATTAACAATAACAAAAAACTTTATTGAGGTCGGATCTTGATCTAAGTACAAAAAACCGCAGCCATTGAACCTATTTAGTATAAGTATTAGATAGGTATCTATCATGAATGGCAATTTCATAATAATAATGATTTCATTAAATAACATTATTTCAGCGTCTTTAGGAAGCTTTATAAATCTAACTTTGGATCACGACGACCGTTGAAATGCTTTTATTTTTTATGTTTCCCCATTTTTTAAATGTCGGTCGGATCTGTAGTGTGAAGTAGGTGACAACAAAACTCGCTCGTGAGTACCTACTGCAAATAGTATAATAATATATAGGGAAAAGAGAGCCCTCTCGACGCATTATGAGCTGTCTATTTGAAAACTAGCGCCATCTGCAGATTGGCCCCGAAAATAACTATTATAAGCTCCAAACTATAAAATTCATTTTTAATGTTGTGACGCAATTAAATAACTAACTCTACTTTTTAATGTAGGTATTACAATTTTTTACCATGTTGAAATTGCGCGTAGAGTTAGTTATTTAATTTTGTCACAACATAGAACATAAAGGATAGATTTAGTAGTGAAAATATGCAAAATGGAACACGAGAGCTACATACATGCACAAACGCTAGAACTAGCCGCCATTTTATGACCAGTGGGCAGTGACACTATTAAAGAAAAGTTGAAGAGTTTGAAAGCGAGTGACAGCTGACAAAACTTTCATTTTCGGGCCAACTAACAGATGGCACTACAGTCTTCTGAAAACGTCACTTTAAAGCGTCTATCCCACCCCTGACCTACTGGCTGGTCTACTCTGTAGAGGCCGCCACACGTACTTACGATTTCGATACCTACACGGGAGGTGTGACAGGAATTTTCACTGGAACTATGGCACAGTAGACCATGTCTGCTGTGACTATACCTTATTACATTCGATAATCTAGCAGTCATGGTTTTTTAACACAAATTCCACCGTTTACTTCTCAAATCGATTTTAGAATAATTTATTTTAGAGATCTTAGAATCAATCGCTTTTAGATTCGTTGATGAATGTGTGAGTAAATGTTCATTTATATTGAACGTGGTGTGCGCAGTAAGTGACACAGTATGTGAGTATCAGCCTCACTTGCTGCACGTGTATTCTTGTTGACATGATTTGTGAGTGATATTTCCTGTACTGGTTCCCACGCCTGTGTCGTTCCGTACAATAGCCGTACCCGTACCATCGTTAAGGCTGGGGACCGAGCCAATGACCTTGAGGAATCCAACAGAGCTAAGTTACCTCTCTCGCACAATATCGCCATAGTTTTAATTTAGAATTAGAAGCATTTTTACTTTATTACAAACATAATACAATTTTCTTTACAAAACTATGGCATGTTAAATAGTATTAATGTACAATTAGTAAGTTTTCGTATAATCTTTATCTAGACTGAATGATGAATTAACTGTAAAAGTTAGGGATATTTTGGTGATTTTATTTCGTACTGTCTATAAAAATAGAAATGTAACGAAAAAATGAATTTTCTTCTCATATTCTTTAGATATATTATTATTTTTTTGTCAAAATATAAGCATTATATAACACAAATAAAATTTTAAAACAAAATTTATGAACGATGCGACTCGAACCCACGACGCCTCGCGTGATGTGCGAGCGCTCTTCCAATACAACTCTCAGCTTGTAACTTGAACAAAGCATACAAAATTTATCGACGATGCGTCACTCGAACGGTTGGCTCAGTTGGAAAGAGCGCTCCCACGGAACCTGAGAGGTCGCAATTCGAGTCCCGCATCGTTCATAAATTTTGTTTCCAATTTTTTTTTGTGTAATTTATCCCAGAAGTGAGGGTTATCACTTTAAAATACATAACCAATCTTAATATATTATATAAATTACGTGACACGTTGTTTGTCCGCGATGGACTCCTAAACTAATGCACAGATTTAAATGGGGATTACTTCATGGAATGCCACCCATAATTATTTTTATTTCTAATATTTGTTTTGTATGGACACATTTTCTGTGAGAGAATTTATTGACGCACGGTTTGACAGTTCCGCTTTGAAACAATTTCATTATAACAACAGGGAGCATTTTTTACAAAATAATTCTTGATGTTTTGAAATAATTATTGGCAAATTCCTATAAACCAGTATTTTATTTATTATGTACAGTACAACGTCTGTCGGGTCAGCTAGTAGCTTTATATAAACCGTCATGAAATGGTTTTAATTATGCGCTATTTTTGCCATTTCTTGGGATAGCCTTAACCGTCGCAAACTATCGTAGGCATCATATTCATTGAAGCTGATCAAAGCGGGTATTTGAAGTACACAATGCCTCGACTAACATTGTTATCAGTTCCGTCAGATCAATTCTACAGCTTAAATTTTAATCGTTTTCCTGTACCCACTTATGTCTGCAATGTGTTTGTGTTTTCCAAATTACTTTATCGTTAGACTATAGCAACTCGTTTCGACTTCCTGCAAGATAAAAATTAAACTAATTTTGCTGTTGTATTTTAAGTCTGTATTTTTTTATTATTATTACAAGATGGTATTATTCGCTGCGATGGCAAGCGTGCTGATGGAATGACGATGGTGGCTTGGGCATGGGGAAATGCGCTGGTGTGGGACGCGACTTGCGTCGACATTCTGGCTTCTTCTCATGACCAAGTAACGTCAGTTAGTGCTCAATGTCGGTCTCAGTGAGTTGTCATTGTGCCGTTTGGGGTTGAGACAATTGGCCCGTGGGGCCCAGAGTTGCGCAGAATGTACAAAGTACTATGTTCTCGCCTTAATTGGACTACTGGCAACCCAAGCGCTGGCAGCTATTTCGGTCAACGGATCTGGCTCGCTATCCAACGTGGAAATGCTGCCAGTATTCTTGGTACGCTTCCACATGATGATTGTTTTAATTTTATGTAGTCATAATATTGTAAATATAGAAAATTTGTTGAATTAGGCGTTACTTTGCGGAAATCCATAATTATACAAATGATTTAAGTTTTCTTTAGTGTTAATTCCGCCAATATTTGTTTTCTGTCTCGTGCCAGATTTTGGCGAGACAACACGTCCTGAGGATGCCTCGTGTAGAGGCGAAACACATGTCGAATTGTTTTAAAAACAAGTATTGGCGGAATTAACACTAAAGAAAACTTAAATCATTTGTATTGTAAATATAGTTATAGTATTTGTTTTGTTTGAATAAATAATTAGATTACAAGATATTACGCAGCCCTATTTTCATCAAACAACTTTCCCTTGGAAAATATTTTTACTTAGAAAACCTTGCTTGACGATCGTTTATATTTCTTCAGCAAGAGAGATCCACCTTGAGATCTATCGATCACGTTTGAAATATATAAGTGTGATAATTTATCCCTACTAATATTATAATTGTGAATGCAAGTTTCTTTGTTACGCTTCCACGCCTAAACCACTGAACCGATTTTGATGAAATTTAGTACAGAGATAGACAAGAGCATAGGAAAGGACATTTATTGGGAATAAAAGGCTTGGCGGGGTTCGAATAGGGGGTAGAAGTTTGTGTGAAAGTTCGTCATTATCGAAGATAGCACCATAAACTTTGTATTTAGGCACTTGATAATATATAAATGAATATTAATTATTCTAGCACTCTTAAAATTTAGACATGGGGATGAAAAACGGGGATGAAAGTTCTTTAGTTAGTAGCTCATAAAGTTGTATTAACTACAGTTGTTTGTTGTGTATTATTTGCAAAGTGAGTAAATTAAATAATAAAAAATACTACCCAAAGTAACTGTTGCGCACGCGCACGAGCACGAAGTCGCCGGTTAAAGCTAGTATTGTTATAAGGAGGTAATTTATGATTTTTTTTTTATGAAAATAAGGGACGAGACGAGCAGGACGTTTAGTTGATGTTTACTGATTCGCCCTGTCCATTACAATGCATTGCCGCTCAGGATTCTTGAAAAACCCAAAAAATTCTGATCGACACTACAATTGCGCTCGTCACCCTGAGACACAATGTTGTCTCATTTGCCCAGGAATTTCACTAGCTACGGCGCCCTTCAGACCGAAACACAATAATGCTTACACATTTCTGCTTAATGCAAAGAAATGTTTGCCGTGCATGCCACAGTGTGGCATGACAATATGACTTCATCAAAATTTTATCGACGAATGCCTATAGGAGATCTTCAATTTGAGAATACTCCCCAAACTGCCACAGCCTGAATTGTTAAAGTTGGTGTCGAATAAACGAGTGACGTTCAGGTTCGTGGACAATTGGAAGAGTAGGCCAAACTGGCCTTAAAAAGCTTGATATGCTCACTAAGGAGACACAGTACTCCACATCAAATCCCACCTCCAATTAAGTAAGGCGCAAATTCGGACGACCTTCGAATTCACATGTACTTATGTCCTCACCATTTTCTATCTACTCACCTATGGCATTTAGTATTTGACGTTCGAGTATTCTTATTGCATCACTTTGCATATATTTTAATTGAAATGATTTGTAAATGACGATATGAGCTTCATCTTGAACTGGAGTTACTTATTTAAACAATCTAAATATTCTAATGAGTTTTTTTTTAAATTATCAAGTATTTATTGATCAAACCTTATATCATTGTCTTATAACAATGTACAATACTATGATAGATCAATGAACCTAAAACTTATAGCCTTATAAATATAATATAATAACTAAAATAATGTACTAATAGGAGTCCCTTTAGGCAAGGTTCCGAAGATACTGGCAGCGTTTCCCCTTTTAATAGCTAGACTAATTCTTTGTCCGAGGTAGCTGCCAGCTGTTCGGTCTCCTGTGATGTCGACTAACCATTTTGCTATTTTCTTATAAAGCCTTATAGCGCTAGGTCCCCACGAGCCAAGGTTCTCGACACCGAATGAGACAAAATCATATCCAGAGCCTAGGACAGGATCTATCCATCATTTGGCTGCGTGTAGACTGCGACGTTCATCCCCGAATCTACGTATGCCTGTATAGGTCCCATAGCGGTAACGCAGAGACCAACCGGCTTCTCGAGCACATCCAAATGGCCTCAGATTCTGTGTTGGAGTAGATCCCCACTGCAGAGATCGTGTTTCTTGGCAATTTTAATGCCCACCACGCGGAATGGCTAGGCTCACGTACCGCCGA
This sequence comes from Leptidea juvernica, assembly GCA_949711755.1. Lineage (NCBI taxonomy): Eukaryota > Metazoa > Arthropoda > Insecta > Lepidoptera > Pieridae > Leptidea > Leptidea juvernica. Next base: position 967,909 of record CATIXQ010000023.1, on the reverse strand, counting down.
TCATGCAGGGAGATATGTTTAGTACTTCGCCTTCGACGTGCAGGTCGCCTAACACGGCCCCGCTTTTTGGGCTGCCATCGCGTGTGGCACTATGGTCATCAGAGTGGGATAAGATGCGGTATTTTTATGCATCCTATCCATGGAGGCAGATCTGTTTTTTGCGGGATGACGCAGATGCCGCTGCTGACACTGTTACTGATAAGCTACTGACGCGTAGTCAAAGCACATTGGCAGAATTGGAGAGAGACTTGAACGCCTTCCCTCAGGAACTACTGCGTACCGGTGACTCGCCAATACTGTCCAAGGTAACTTCTGCCAGCCAGCAATTCCGCCACTGCACAGGGACGATGACTCGCTGGCCCATGACGCGAAAGAGAAAGCTGATCTCCAGGGATTCCTCTTCGCGTCCAGCTCGACTCTGGATGATAAACGTGCACCATCACCGCATATCTCGCGTTGCTAGTCATACAGTTAGATACAGTTCCGCCATGCCGGAGGTAAAATTCCGGCATGGCGGAGAAGTTGAAGCATAGTTTTACGTTGCTGATTAATCCGGTCGGTCGGTCGGGGTCAATTCCTCGGTGGAGAATGTTTATAACCTCTAACTCCGTGTGTGTGTCGTCATTCGATATGATATGTAAACTAACCAATCTTCACAGAATCATCACTGAAGGTAACTCATAACAATTAGATCATTACGAATCTCCGCAAAATAACGCCTAATTCACTAAATTTCATTCTTGCTGCATTGTAAAAATGAATTTTAAAAATAAAATTTAAGAACTTGTACGAGTATGTCTTGTTCAACTCACAGGTTGTGGCTTCATCTTCAGGATTTACTTTACGGCTGATAACCTTCTCAACCCCAATATTTGCTTATTAGGAAATTTACCTAATTTAGGGTTCATCTTGAGTTGAACAAGACATATGAGATTTATCAACGATACGTGAATCGAACGGTTGACTTATTTGGAAGAGCGCTTGCAGGGAACGGGGGAGGTCGCGGTTTCGAGTCGTTCGTTCATAAATTTTGTTTTCAAATCTTATTTGTGGAATTAATCCCAGAAATGAAGTAATCACAATAAAAATAAAAAATTTATGTGAAAACTGCTTCAGGTCAAGTATTTTTCCATGCATAGATTACACTTAAGCGATTTATAATCAGCCCAGGTTTATGTAATCTATTCTCGAATCTGTAACTTCAGCGGACGTTCGTGTAGCTGCGCCTGCTTGTAATTGTACAGAGACGGACATAACAATGTAATTGCTGCGTCGTTTGAGTTTTTATTATATGATTGCTGGCGAGCACTCTGTACTTACAGAGATGATATCCTTAATGTAATTGGCATATAATAATAATAATAATATAATCACATGGTTGTCGTCTAGCTGACCCGACAGACGTTGTTCTGTAGTCTGTACATCTGTACATATAAATAAAATTGGAGTGTCTCTTTGTAATATTGAAATAACCGTTTTTTACTACATGTATATTAATATTTATACGGTACATACACTGAAATAACATTTTTTACAATTTTTGTCTGTCTGTCTGTATGTTCCGGATAATCTCTAAAATGGCTGGACCGATTTTGACGGCACTTTTATTGGCAGGTAGCTGATGTAATAAGGAGTAACTTAGGCTACATTTATTTTAGAAAAATAATGTTGCTATGTCCAAGAAATGGTGCAACTGTAAAAATAATTTATATATTTTATGGCAAAACAACGTTTGCCGGGTCAGCTAGTACTTAATAAAATATTATAATTATTTCGTAAGATATGCGCTCTCTTG
>CATIXQ010000023.1:907076-953814 GCA_949711755.1 Leptidea juvernica | reverse complement strand
ATAGATTTGTCTACTCTTCTCTAGTAAGTTAAACTAAGGATAGATAGGTTATTGAAAACGGCCGTTAGTGAATTATTATGAGACAGACTATTAAAATGTATTGACTGTCATGTTTTTAACTTTAGTTAATGCACAAACGTGATTTCTTTATATTATAAACTATTAACTTAAGGCTGCTATCCCAAGAAATCGCCAAAATAGCGCATTATTGAAACAATTTCATAAAGTTTTATATAAAGCTTGTATTTTTACAAAAAATATTTATATGTCTACAGAATATGAGAAGAAAATTCATTTTTCTTTTACATTTCTATCTCCATGCGGAAAAGTACCAACGAAGTACCTCTCTCCAACTCTTACAGTTGGAGACACCTTAATCATTCAATATAGATAAAAATTATATTAAAAACTATTAACTGTAAGAGTTAGGGGTATTTTGGTGGTACTTTTCCGCATGGAGATAGAAATGTGAAAAACATGATATAGTTTTGTTATTTTTGTTAAGAAAATTGTATTATGTTTGTAGTAAATTAAAATTGCTTCTAATTCAGAATTAAAACTATGACGATCTTGTACGGGAGAGGTATCCTAGCTTCGCTCGATTCCTCAAGGCCGTTGACTTGATCTCCAGGCTTAAATACTTCCAAATGCTCACAATAGTAGATTGTTAACCGAGGGTCTAAAGAATCAATTCCCGAGGTACTTAGACTGGCTAGAGTCCGAGCAGGAATTGATTCTTTTGCCCGTGTTAAACATTCTGCTTTTCATTTCGAATATGAGGAAAATAAAACTAGTTGTTTACTAGTTATTTATTCATAATATTTAATAATATTAGTAGTACCTATTTAAAATTAACTGTCAAATTAGGACAATTTATGTCGACTTTTAAAATTTTAAATATATATGAGTTTTTCCCTCTCTATGGAGGTAAGCAGCATTTTCCACCCAATAATCAGATAAAAACAAAATTATTAAACATTCCGAGTATGAGAAATGAAAAAGTCTTTTTCTTCCATAGAGAGCTTCCCTCCATACAGAGGGAAAAACTCATACAAATTACTTCCCACCTAAGGGCCGGAATAAACTTTAAAAATAGAACTGCTGTGAAGAGTTTTATGTAAAAAAGAACTAATAAAAATAACTGCCATGTGACTTTCTAAACAGCCAGTGTGAACTTAGCGCAAACTTCTTTGAGCGGAATAAACCGCAAACATTACGCTGTAAGTTCCATATTTGAAATTTAAAAGTCGACATAAATTGGCGGGATACTAATCTGTGCTTAGATAAAAACTAGTTTTATTTTCCTCATATTCGAAATGAAAAGTAGAGTGTTTAACTCGGGTAAAAGTATCAATTCCTACTCGGACTATAGCCGACGTCGCTGCACTCGGGCGTCGAAATACCTCGGGAATTGATTCGTTCGACCCTCGGTTAACAATCTACTATTAAATTACCGAATCTAATGCACGTTCGGAAAAAGTTGAGCTCGTGAGAAGAACATAAAAGAAACTCAACGGCTACTTTTAAATCAATTGGAGTATTTTATAAAAGCTGTGATATACATAACAAATAAGTTTGTAAGTTGCTGCATCCAATATAATACGAATCGTGTTGAAAATTAAAAGAGTTAGGTACTTCATAGAAATAAACTGTAAATATGAAATATCGTATATTGGATGCATCAACCTTTAGAGCTTGAATTCTTTAGATTAAATATTGGTCTTCGCTGCGCTCCAACTAGTCACCGCAGGCTTAGCCTCAAAGTGCGGCAACTAATACTACGCCCAAGTGGGCGTAATCGAGCCAGTCACGAACAATGTGTGACGTTGACGTGCCACATGTTCTGTTAAACTCTGCTAATAATTGAAACTAAAATGCCGGGTTGCGTAGTAAAACTTTGTAAAAATAATACTACAAGAAATAAGTAAGACACTGGGATCACATATGATCAGTAAGTATTTTGTATTTTATTAATTTAAATGTAAAATAAAACGAAGCGTATGTTACAAATTTTGGAAGTTGCCATTGAGTGTAAATATGCCACGCACACAAGCATCTAATAGTTCCCGTAAAAAAAAGCTATTGTTCTTAGGTAGTGTGGTATCTAGTTGGAGCGCAGCGGAGACCAAACCTTAATCTAAGTTGAATTCATTGTTTTTGTACTATTTATGTACATTGTTTGTGTATCATTACAATTACACTAGTATGCTGTGTAATGTTTACAGTTTTATAATTAATTGGTTCTTTTATAACTTCAGTTCAACGTTGTATTGTTAAATCTACTGTAAATCAAAGTTAAACAAAATGTATTTTTAAAATGTATTTATGACGGCGGATGAGAAAATAAAATATACAATTTTGGACTTTAATGAATTTTAAAAACTAGAAATATATAGAAATTTTTGTAAATCAATGTTATACCGATATTAATTTCAGTTAAAATAACACAACATATAACATTATATAACTGTTATAATAACAGTTAAATAACAGTTAAAATATAATTTCAATATTTAAGTGTTTTTAATTTAAATTTATATGAATTTAATTATTAAATATAAGTGTGCTTATTTAATACCAAGTGTAATATATTAGATTTATTATGATATATCATAGTGAGATATTGAAGCGATGTATGAGATGATAATATGACAATAAATACAGATCATTCCATACGCATTTTTTGTTATTATTGGCTAACATCCAATACTGTGCTTAAATCAAATCAAATCAAATCAGAAATATTTTATTTCGTAGGTAAATAGTTTACTTGAAATATATCACTAATTTTTATACAGCTCATTCGGAAGGCAGATTTCCTTAGAGAAGAACAAGAAACTCTAACGTTGCTCTTTTCAAAACAGATTAGGTATTAAAAGTTCTTATTTTTAATGCAACTTACAAATAATTTCAATTACTATATTTTATGCCTGTATAGCCGAGTGGTTAGCGATCCTACCTACTAGAGAGGTCCCGGGTTCGAATCCCGGTAGGTGCAAGCAAATATATGATGAATACTAGCTGACCCGACAGACGTTGTTCTGTATATTATAATAAATAAAATAATGTTTTTATATGAATTCGTCAATTGTAACATCAAGAATTACTTCGTAAAATATGCACCCTGCTGTCGTAATGAAATTGTTTCACAGCAGAACTGTCAAACCGTGCGTATAGCCCAGTCATATTAGGTAAAAAAAGGGGTCAACCTCAGAATGAAAGATAATAAGCTGCAAATTGGTATGAACCTTTGTTTTGTCATTCTAAATGTTGTCTCAAAAGTCACAATCGTTATCGTGTCCGCGTCTCAAGATATTCAAGGTCAAAGGTCACAAAAATCGGTTTTTCGCGAATATCTGGCTTCCTATCGGTTAAATGAGATTTGCATTTATCATAAAAGTTGTAGGCTATAAAATTCCCTACAACTTTTGTTTAAACTTTTTTTTCATACGACCAACCGTTTTGAAGGTAGAGCGCGAAGTGCACATCGTACAGTCATATACGGCCTAATGCAAGGTCAAGCGTGAGTTATGGTTATCAGTACGTTATAAAGTCAATTATTTACTTGGAAATTATAATTATTAAACAATGCCTATTATTTATGTACTAACTATTAATTATTTATATTTAATTAAAGTAAGTAACTTGATTATTTATGTATAATTATGTGTGGATGCAGAAAATCAGGGCTACAATGTTCTTTAGCTTGCGGCCAGTGCAACGGACAAGCTTGCCTCAACGCTTCACTGTATCCAAGTAATCCCGATGAAGAAAATACATATGATCCCGATATTCTGGAAGGTTTGGAGATGAACATGACAGATAATGAGGATGATGACAATGAATCGAACATTTTTGAGCGACAAGAAGAAGAAGAAGACGAAGAAGAAGAAGATAATTAGCTTCCATTTCCAATTTCATTACAATTAAAATCAACAAAGATACTTTTGATATTTGAACTCACATTTTGATAAATGTATATTATGCCGTATTTAATAATAAATAAAAATATGTGTAAAATATATACTCTTACTATCATTTTAACTTAAAATAAAACTAAAATATATAATCCAGAATTAATAATATTTTATACTTAAATAGTTAAATATGAATAATTATATATAAATAATCAAGTTACTTACTTTAATTAAATATAAATAATTAATAGTTAGTACATAAATAATAGGCATTGTTTAATAATTATAATTTCCAAGTAAATAATTGACTTTATAACGTACTGATAACCATAACTCACGCTTGACCTTGCATTAGGCCGTATATGACTGTACGATGTGCACTTCGCGCTCTACCTTCAAAACGGTTGGTCGTATGAAAAAAAAGTTTAAACAAAAGTTGTAGGGAATTTTATAGCCTACAACTTTTATAATAAATGCAAATCTCATTTAACCGATAGGAAGCCAGATATTCGCGAAAAACCGATTTTTGTGACCTTTGACCTTGAATATCTTGAGACGCGGACACGATAACGATTGTGACTTTTGAGACAACATTTAGAATGACAAAACAAAGGTTCATACCAATTTGCAGCTTATTATCTTTCATTCCGAGGTGAAAGCCCTAATATGACTGGGCTAGTAGATAAATTCTCTCATAGAAATTATGTATGGACACATCAAAGGAAAAACAAATTTGTTGTTTTTATTTAATTTAGCTGCATTTTCCTATTTATTCACCTTTTAAACCTTCTCTGGACTTCCACAAATTATTCAAGACCAAAATTAGCCAAATCGGTCCGGCCGTTTTCGAGTTTTAGCGAGACTAACGAACAGCAATTCATTTTTATATATATAGATAGATGGATGTTTGTTTCCGAGTCATGGATGTTTGTAATGTATTTATTTATGTTTATATGAATATATGTGTGTTTATGTAAGTATATTGTATTAAATATATCATTGTCTTGTAACCCATAACACAGGCTATACATATATGCTTAAACTTGGGGCAAGATAATTTGTGTAAAAAGTGTGTGTCAATATTATTATTATCTCTTTATTACAATTTCGTCTTATTTTCTACATTTATATACATAACATATTTATTAAAAACAATATTACAAATATAAATATAAAAAATACAACGACAATTCCGCCGGTGGTTAGGGCGACAGACTGAGGAACTTCCGTACGATGCGTGCCGTTATTATTATTATGCAAAGTGATGCAATAAAAATACTCAAACCTCAAAAACTAAATGGCTTACACGAGTAAGTCAAAAACAAAAGGAAATTAATAAGTAAAAACACAAGAGTTATTGAGTACCTACTACTACTAGTACTCGAGTAGATGCATCTATCCACACATACCGTAAATAAATAAAGGCATTATGCGAGCGATTTATTAAATAAAATATATAATAACATTAATTTTAAAATAATTAAATAAAAGAAACATGTACCAAGTTCCCATCCATCAAAATCAGTTCGGTAGACGTATAAGGGTAACAAAAAACTTCACATTTTATAATACACGTACTAGTAAAAAAAGAAGGACTCCGCGTCGTGATTAGCAAGTGAAGCACCTTTATGCTAGTGTGTGTGCGGTTACGGGGTATACCAGTTACACAATTTATTCTCCCTTACATAATCATATATCCAAAAATACTTTAATGTTATTGTTTTAACACTTTTTCACAGCGCACGACGGCATTTTTCAAATAATTTGTTGAGACGCAAAATGATTTGTCATAGACGATGACAATTCTCAAAATGGCCGCCTATCGGCCTGTAGTAGTGTAGGTGTGTGCGTGGGGCTATGTATTTACACGTTAATCGGCTTGTTTTGGTGCTACACTGTTGTGTAAGGTGACACGGAGTCCTTATTTTTTTACTAGTCCGTGTTATAATATTACAAAATTAGAAAACACGTTCCGTGGTGAGATTAAACAGTTTTACATATTGCGACGTTCACCGACGCTTTTATGTTCTTCTTCGTCGTTACACTCTTGACAGAGCGGTCGTGGTCATCACGAAGTGAAATCATTTGGGGCAGATGTGATGCGCCCCACGAGACTTCGCCACTTTTCCCTGCTGGCCGAATGTGTGTTATGTGATACTTGCGTTAATCAAAGAAATTACTAAGTCCAATAGAACCGTGTGTCCCACATCCATTGGCACTGTACCGTACTAAAAGTGAAATACAGTTTGCGCGCGAATTGAATGCAGTTGGGGCCTGGGGTAAATAGCGGGAGTATCTCCCCCCGCTGTCCGCACGACTCGGCTGACGTCTATAGTGTAGTGATGTGCTGTAGTCGTCGCTTAACACGTTATCGTTTTTTTTTTCAAATAAGGAACGACACGGGCAGAACGTTCGGGATTCTTGAAAAACCCACAAATTCTGAGCGGCTCTACAGTTGCGCTCGTCACCTTGAGACATCAGAATATGTTAAATCACTAGCTACGGTGCCCTTCAGACACAGTAATGTTTACACATTACTGCTTCACGACAAAGATAGCCGTTCACAACGGCATACCATACCCATAATCTAGCCGGCATCCTGTGCAAAGGAGCCTTCCACTGGTGAAGTGGATACTAAAATTGCAATCCCGTGTCATATTTTTGATTTTATAATGACTGATCCAAGTCCATCACGTTCCGTTCGAAAATTAACTGTTTTTCGAAAAAAAGACGAAAAATGTTTTTTTTGTGTGTGGTGAAGAAAGGCAGAACAAAAATTTGAGATTTACCGCCAGTTCCAGAAAGCATATTTAAAGTTAATGTTTCATTATATCACATTCTATCTTTCTCTGTCAATTATTTTTTTTTTTTTTTGAGAGGAGGTAATAGTGTTACGTATTTACGGCCCGGGACGGGGCGTAATATGTCGGACTCGAGTGTCCGCGTAAGCGGATGCCCCATACCAACTAAAACCTCCTCTGTGCTGTTAGCAGCCCTGGCTTTCACAGCGAAGTAGGACGTTGGCCGTGGAGGCCGCAAAGACTACGCAACAACAGTCGCGGGGCGTCTCCTAAGGAGACTCGAACCTCAGACCGGCTGTGTGCTTGTGGGAAGGAGAGAGAATGAAAATGAAGATGAAAAGATGAGAAGAACACACTCGCCGGCGAGTGTGGTGATATTTAGTGTAATGTATGTAAGTGTGTGTGTATGTGTTTATGATTGTATGTATGTATGTTTGTATGTGTGTAAGTAGTGTAAATGTTAGTGTGAATGTATGTTTGTGTTTGTGTCTGTTTGTGGAGTGTGTTTGTGGTTGTGTAAGTGGTGTATGTCAGTCCGTCAGTCAGTCCGTGTGTTAGTGAGTGCAGTGAAACGATTACAGGACGAGGACTAAGGTCTCGTCGGGTATCAAAACAATGTGTGGTGTATCTAGGGTGCGGGCCGCTGGCTATCGTCAGAGTGACGAGTGCCAGTAGTTTGCGGTGGTTGACCGCGCCTACGCCTGCGAAGGCGGTGTGTGCGTGTCTGTGTCGGTGTTTGTATGGGTGTCGCGTTCGCGATGGTGATGTCGTCATCCGGGTCTACCGTTACGTGTCTGGGACGTCTTATTGGGTTGAGACTATGGTGAAGGGGGGTGTACCCGCATGCCTTCCTAACCAAGATGTTGGGATGGTAAGGCGCCTTGTCAAAGAAGCGTAGCGAGATCTCTTTAAAGTGTTGAGCTATCGTCGGAAGCTCTAGGTCGCGGTGAAGGTCAACGTTTCGGATGAACCACGGGGCTCCGGTTGCCATGCGCGTGAATTTATTTTGAACTACTTGCAAATGACGTAAGTAGCTCGGTCGGGTGTGCGCGAAAACGACGCTTGCGTATGACAGTATGGGCCGTACGATGGTTTTGTACAGCGTCACTTTGTGTTTGAGCGGAAGTTTGCTTCGCCCACACACAAGTGCATAAAGACGACTGAGGACAAATCGGGCTCTATTGCATACCGTATCAATATGTTTCTTGAAGTTCATATTGCTGTTGAACGTGACTCCTAAGTATTTGTAATCCTTCACCCACGGTATGGGTGTTTCATACAATTTAATGGCGTCGGTCGGTCGTTTTTTAGCGCGGATGCTATTCGCGTTACCGAAGAGTACCGCTGCACTCTTGGTGGGGTTCACTTCAATCCGCCATTTTCTGAACCAGTTGCCTAGTTCATCGACGGCGGCTTGAAGTACTTTAATGTTCCTGCTCAAGGTTGAGCGGTTCAATAGAGCGGAGCCAAAGTAGAGTGCCGTATCGTCAGCGTACTGAGCGAGCTGGACACTCGGAAACTTGGGAATGTCGCTCGTGAAGAGCGAGAAAAGAGTGGGAGAGAGGACTGAACCCTGTGGCACGCCAGACCTGATGAGTCTGGGTGAGGATAGGGTGCCCTCTACTCGATATCGGAAGGAGCGATCAGTAAGGTAGGCTCGTATGATGCGCACGAGCCTGTCTGGCACTCCCAGTTGATACAGCTTGAATACTAAGCCGTTGTGCCATACCTTGTCGAATGCCTTCGCGACATCGAAAAACGCGGCTGCCGTGGTAGCGTGAAGTTGACGCCGTACGAGAATGTACTCGGTGAGTCGGTGAGCCTGCTGGGGACACGAGTGAGCGGTTCTGAATCCGAACTGTATGTCGGGTATCAGGTTGAGCTCCGCGATGTAATGATTAAGACGCGCGAGAATTAATCTTTCGTAAAGTTTCCCGATCGAGTTAATTAAGCTAATAGGCCTATAGCTACTCGGATTAGCTTTAGGTTTATTGGGTTTTGGGATACCGATAACAATGGAATCTTTAAATTGTTCGGGGAACGCGCTATTAGACAATAGAATATTAAAAATGGTAACCAATAAAGTAATAAGAGTCGAGGGTAGGATTTTAAGAACCCTATTGTTTATAGTGTCGGGCCCCGGGGCCTTCTTGGAGTGAAGCTCCTTAATGATTAGCTTCACCTCTTCGTAAGAGGTGGGTTTTAATACATCGCCTGAAGGGCTCAGAGCGGAGCGACGTTCAACTTCACGATCAACTTCGTCAACGTGTGTCGGGTCGGCTGCTGCATTTGGAGAGCACTGACTCTCGAGACTATCGGCGAGGCATTCAGCCTTCTCATCGTCATCGAGCGCCGGCTGCAGTCCCGGTCTGTCCAAAGGAGGCATGACAGTGGGCGGCTCCTGTTTGAACGCGCGAGGCAGCTTCCAGAAAGCCACATGTGATGGCTTAAGGTTGCCGAGCAAGCGGTCCCAACGTTCGCCGCGGAGTTCCGCGATACGTTCCCGTACCACCCGCTGTAGGTAGCGGAGGTGGCGCCTATTCTCGACCGACGGATACCTGTCGTAAAGTCTAGTGGCTCTGTGCTTCTGTGTGAGTAAGTTCCTGACCTCTGGAGGCAGGTTTAGGCGATGCGGTTGCATCGTCGGAACCTGCCTGGAGCAGGCCTTGATCCTTTTCTGTATATGTGACGTCACATGAGAGATAGCACTGTGAGCCGTGTCGACCGAGTCGATGACGTCCGGTATAAGGTCAAGGTCGTCGGACTTGATAGACTCGAGATCCTTTTCCAGCCGTTGCCAGTCGATCACTGTTTTCGTCGGTGGTTGAAAGTTAACCGGTGGGCCTAGATTTAGGACGACGGGCCGGTGGTCTGACTCTAATTCGTGAAAAACCTCGATTGAATTTACATTGAGCGTTACGTTCTTAAGTAACGCAACGTCTAGAATGTCGGGTCGGTGCGCGACGTTATCCGGATAATGTGTTGGTTCGTCGGGTGCTATTACTGAAAAGTTCAGCGTGTCTGTCAGCGAATCTAATAAGGTTCCGTTTCTATTTGTGGCTCTACTGTTCCAGCTGGAGTGTTTGGCGTTAAGATCGCCGCCCACTATGACTGTGGCCCCGTGGCCGAGTAATGCCTCTATATCTGTGTATAATACTTGTTTGTTGGGCGGAAGATAAGCTGAAATAACAGTGATCGGCTGGTGATTCACCATACTGACCCGGATGGCAGAGGCCTCGATGTTAGTGAGGACCGGAGGATCTATAGGTATACAGTGTAGAGACCTTTTAAAATAAATGAGGGTGCCGCCCATACAGGTGGTGCGATCATTCCTGACTAAGTTATAATTAGCGATACGCGGATCGCGTATACGTGGTTTTAGAAATGTCTCTTGCACTAAGAATAGGTCTAATTGATGTTCGTGAGCGAACTCCTTCACCAAGTCTAGTTGAGGCTTAAGGCCTTGGGCGTTAAAATACGCTATACGGAGCGTATGTGGTTTAACCCGTCCGCTTACGTAATTAGGCATCGCGAATGTTTTTATACTTTCGCCCTATATCGGTGAGGGCACGGAATATTTTGCCGTTGTCTGCCATAACTTGCAGGAGCGACGGCGGGTCGTCCCGGACAGCATCGAGCCTGCTGTCCAGGGCTGTGATTTCATCAATGTCGAACAGCTCTGACAGTTCGAACATGAAGGCAAAGGTGCTGCCGCCTTTGTTACCTGTTGCCGGGGACGCGGGCGCCGGTGGCCTCGGTCGCGGGACCGATGCCGCATGGCGGGACGCTAGCGGTGGCCGGAGGGGCGCGGGGGCCGCGAGAGTGGCCTCTGTGGCAGCGTTGGCAGCCGGAGGAGACCTCGCCCAGGCGTTTACCTTCGGAGGCGGCGCAGGTTTGAAGGTCGGAGTGAACTCCACCTTCTCTGCTCTGCCTTGCGGCTGGCGGCGCCCTGGGTGACGCTTGTGTTTGGGTGCCTTGGGACACCCGCGATAGCTCGCGGGGTGCCCCTTCTCCCCGCACAAGACGCAGGCCGGGGGCTCCGCGCATTGCGCTGGTCGAGGGCACTCCGGCGTGCCGTGTTTTCCGAGGCACTTCACACACCTCGGGGTGTGTTCGCAGTTGCGTGCCGAGTGTCTGTCAAAATGAAAAAGAATGTAAAATTATATTTAATGAAACAATAACTTTAAGGATGCTTTCTGCAACTGGCGGTTAATTATTGGGTTAAAATGGTAAACTTAAAGCATTGTTTAAATTTATCGATACACTCATAATTATCATCATCAGTTATAATACCTTGCCTACAATAAATATGAATACAGTATGTAATAATAAAACGTATGCCAAGGTTACTGCAAATATAACAAAAATACCCGAGGTACCCCGCTAAAATAGCACTATGAAAGCTCAAACTCAAACTCAAGCAAAACAAATGAATACACCGCTTAAAATAATGGCGTGGAATGCAAATGTATTACTTAAACATCACAATGAATTGCAGGTAATCCTCGATATGGAAAATATCTGTGTCTAATATCCGAAACATATTTTACGACGCACTCATTTATTAAATTCAAATGCTACAAAATCTACCATGCCTCACATCCCGATATTACAGTAAGGGGTGGTAGTTCCGTTATTGAAAAGGAAAACCTTTCCCATAACCAGGAAACCATACATGAAGAAAAATAAATTCAATCTGTATCATCCAGCCACATAAGAACGTACCATTATAATGATATGAGTTCAGATCACTCTCCTATATACATAGAAATAAGTGACAATATCTTGTTCAAAGAAAGTAATTAAGTATAACAATTTATTAAACACCACCAAATATCTCCAAAAGTTAACAAGCGACCGTTCAACAGACTCTATGGAAGGTTATTAAAAGACTTAAACGCCCCATTACCCAAATACCTCCCGTAAAAGACGCAGATGGGCCATGAACAATGAGCAAAAAGCTCAAATATTAGCCAATCACCTTGAACAGATTTATCGCCCAAATGAGTGTGATCGTAACGAGACGTTTACACCAGACAATATAGATTATTTTAATCTCCAACGAGGACAGGAGGATATTAAGCTCTGTTCACCTAAGGAAGTTTTGAGAGAAATAAAATATAGCATAAGTAAAAAAAGTTCCTGGATATGTTTTGATATCCAGGGAAATTCTTCATCAACTCCCAAAAAAAGGTCTCGTTAAATTAACGACCCTTATTAATTGTGCAATTAGATTACGACATGTACCAGATCTGTGGAAAGTTACTGAAGTCATCATGATTGCAAAACGATGAAAACCACCGAACCAAGCAGCATCATACAGGCCGATTTCCCTGCTTCCTGTAATGTCGGAGCTTTTTGAGAAGTTGCTACTATAACGAAAAGTTGCCTATAATAGAGATTAAGAATCTGATTCCAGATCACCAGTTTGGTTTCCGCGAAAAACACTCAACCATAGATCAAGTGCATAGAATTACAAATATTATAAAAAAAGCCATAGAAAACAAAGAAGTCTGCTCCACAATATTTCTGGATGTGGCGCAGGCTTTCGATAAAATTTTTGATGAAGGCCTTATTTACAAGCTAAGAATGGCCTTACCAAAATCATTTTCAGATATTCTTGAATCTTATATTACCAATAGATATTTTAGGATTGGACAAGAGGATGTCTGCTCAGAAATTAAGGAAATAAAAGCTGGAGTGCCTCAGGGAAGTATATTAGGTCCGGTCCTGTACCTACTATACACAAATGACATTCCTGAAATAGAAAATAGCACTGTTGTGACCTTTGCTGATGATACTACTCTTATGGGCGTGGGTTGTAACCATAAAGAGACAGCAGAGAAAGTATCAAATAGCGGTAAACACAGTAATTTAGTGGACTAAAAAATGGAGAATTAAACTTAACAAAAGTAAATCTGTTCATGGAAACTTTAGTTATAAGAAACCAGATTACGAGCCAGTTTACATTAATAAGAAAATAGTATCATACAAAAATACAGCTAAATATCTGGGCATGACTCTTGATGCAAAGCTCCGCTGGAAGGCTCACGTCAAGAAAAATAGAGAACAACTAGAACTTCGTTTTAAAAATATCTACTGGCTTCTAGGAAGACACTCTAAGATGTCAGTGCAAAATAAAGTTTTATTGTACAAGCAAGTCCTTATGCCTGTATGGACTTATGGGATCCAGCTGTGGAGCTACACAAAACAAACAAATATTCAAATCATACAACGCTTCCAGAATAAAGTATTGAGGGAAATTGTGAACGCGCCTTGGTACATTCGAAACAGCGAACTCCATCGGGACCTTAACATTGAGTTTGTTCACAAACTTATCCAAAAATATGCTGAAGCTCATCAACATAGACTTCACCATCACGTCGAGGCAATCCAGCTCCTTGACAACACTGATATAGTAAGAAGACTAAAACGAACAAAACTTTTTGAGTTAGTGTAGTGCTAGTGAATTAGTGTAATACAATATAAAATATTGATATTATAAAAGGCACATGAACAAACTGACTTCCCCTTAATAGAGACATTAAGAAATGTGTTAATGGACACATTGTTACTTCAATCTATCTAGCACTTTAAGTTAAAGTAGAAATACTTATTAGTCTAAGTTAAGGCTAGATTGTTATGCAAGTGGGGCAACATTATAATAATTATATTATTATGATCCCTAATTGAAAGAAAAAAAAAGTTATGATTAGGTCACAGCACTATTGCATTCCTTGACTATGCATTCAACTCGTGTGTTGTCTGTACGTAATTGAGTAGATACGTGTAAATGTAGTAAGACGCCAGTGTTTCGTTCCGGTCGTAAACATTAACGGTCCAGTGTTACTCCAGCTTCCAGATATATCCCGGCGCGGCGTCACCACATCGAGGCGCGTGCACCACTCGCCCACACGTTCGTTATTCTATCGGACTTCACCAATTTACATATTTTCTCTAAATCCGCCGTTAATCTCGCGGTAATCCCGTTTTGTGACTGTTGTGGTTGTTCTGTGTCAGAAGTTGAATTGATGACTTTTGTTTGTGTATATTTTGTCGGTGATTTTAGTGTTGAAGCGATTTAATATTTATAACGTGGCTTCAGTGGTATTTGTGTCATTCTTTCAATTATAAAGATGTGCTATGCGTCGCCCTCATGTGGCCCTATCTGAGTTTGTTCATTGAGAGTTCCAGTGGTATTTTCCGTTTTATTTGCTATCTCTGTCGACAATATGTCGCGCAGGGAGCTACGCATTGAGCGGGTGGAGTACCCTCCGCCTCCCCCCAGTAAGTGTGCTAAGGTAAGATTAGGACATCATAAACTTATATTGCCTACTACTCGGTTAAGTCGAGTAAGTTAGTATTTTATACTACGCGTATATGCTTTTACAACTAGATCCCCGGAAATGTTCAAAACAAAAGTATAACGATTTTTAAAAGAATTGTTAAAAAACGTTTGCGTGGTAAAGGTTACTATAACATAAATGACCTTGTTAATAATAACACAGTTTGGGAATGGTGGGACCGCCCTCATGCTATTAAATACTAAGTTTAATTGTACGATATTACTTTCTAGCCATTTTATGTAAAAAAAAAGCCCGCTGAGTTTGTTGCGCCCGTTCAACAGAATTTGAACAACAAAGTTCTTTTTTGGTGGTAGTTTTTGTCTTTCAATAGGTGATTTTATATCATATTTTGAATAAAAATATTTGAATTTGAATAATATATACTACTCGTAAATACTGAATTTTATTAACTATTAAATATTTACATAAGAACTTACTATCTGATTAATATAAGCAATTAACAATTTAGGCCTTGTAAGTATTAGATTTTTTTTGCTATAACCCTATCTGCTAGGGGATCAAAGTTTATTAAGCTTATACAATATTATGGTCTAAGGGGGAGAAGTCCAGGAAAACAGGGGAAATCCTGGCTATTCGTTGTTGAATATGAAATTACATACTAATTTACAGCTACAGAATTATTGATAAGTTAATATTATAAATATAATCTCATCAGGACTAGATAAATAGCCACACACTTTAAATAATAAATAATAATCTATGTGTTAAGTATTCTAAAAGATCGCCAGCCAGTCGAGTGTGGCAAAAGACATTGGTCAATATAATCATGTGATTATCCTCTAGTAATAACTGAAAGTTAGGAATATTGCTTGTATCGGAATAAAAGACCTATGTTAAAGTGATTTTCGTAAATGTTACGGAAATAGATAGGTTATCACGGGCTACTATCCGCAACCCGATGACTACAGCGCGCCTATTTTGCGTGGTGAGGTGGGCGGCTAACCCTGCCAGCCCAGCTCCTCAAGGTAGTGTATCAAACCTCTGATGTCACCCATGACCTCGGTGACCCCAGGTGTTTGGCTCCATATGTGGCCACACTCCTACACTCTAGAATGATGAGTGCGGCTATTTCTTCTGCCTCCATGCAGGCTCTGCACAGCGGACTGTCGGTGACACCTATATTAAACAGATGCTTGTTAAAAGGGCCGTGGCCCGTTAATACATGAGTTATTTTACGTTACCTAGGTCGTGGAAGTTTTACCAGCTTGCGAGAGAGCTTGGAGTTTATTTGAGGTGGAGCTTCTATTGCTTGTCTACACCCACTCACTTCCATCCAATAAAAAAATATATAACATTATACTTAAGTAATGCCCAATTTATAATGTTTATGTGCGTGTGCTAGTTCCTGTACTACACGTGGAAGCTCTGCTCCGTGGTGTTCTCTCACTTCGTGATGATCAGCCTGGTTGTTGCATACTGCATCCTAGGCGCCGTCACCTTTGAGAGACTGGAGTCGCAACATGAGAAGGAGGTGAGTGAACTATGTTACTTTGAACCTACAGAAAAATTCACGGAGAATTAAAAAAAACATGACAGATACGAAGAGCTGTTTTACCAAATTCCTGCCACTAAATTCCACCTTCCACAAATTAGGATATCATCCCATCATGTGGATGTGTGGCGGTCCTCCACAGTACGGTTTTCAAGGAACTTTGTACCAATTAATACAAAACTGCGCAATGAGCTAACTTGTGCGGTGTTTCCGGGACGATACGATATGGGTATCTCAAGAAAACTCACATTTCCTTAAATACCAGCAACGCTCCTGAGATTCCTCTAGAGTTGGAAGAGAATGTGAGCGGCGGTGATCACTAAACATCGTTAATTGCGCTCGTTTGTCCTTATCCTCCATAAAAAAATAAAGCAGAACCTTATAATAATAAGATAAAATATAAAATTAGGGTCTTTAGGCCTATGCAGCAAAATTAACGTCAACATAATACAAGATAACATTGTTATGTCATATAGATATCATGTAAGGATACCTGCTTATTAGGAATGTCAACTTTCTGGTTATTATTTTCCAGATGATCCTTCCTCCTTTGCAACTTATCCAGATTAAATGATTTTTCCATTATTATCAATAAACAAACTGGCGTTAGTACCTTGCGCGTTCAGTACAACAATCGTATCAGGTTGATGTTGGGGCTGCTCCGCTTTTGCAGTGCTTCGGCAATGTTCACGGATGCGAGGTAGACGGCTGCCATCGTCATGCCATCCAACGCAAAAGAACCGCGTCGTTGCTGAAGAGGCGGGGTAGCCAAATGGTGTTCCAGAGGGCAATGGAGAGGACTATGCTCGGAGTTTCCCTGCGAGATCAAATCAGAAATGAGGAGATCCGTAGGAGAACCAAAGTCACTGACATAGCCCAAAAGATTGCGAAACTTAAGGGGCAGTGGGTAGGGCACATAGTTAGACGGACAGATGGCCGGTGGGGTAGAAAAGTCCTCGAATGGGGATCACGTACCGGAAGACGCAGTGTTGGTAGGCCTCCCACAAGATGGACCGACGATCTGGTCAAGATCGCCGGAATACGTTAGATGAGGGCAGCACAGGACCGATCGTCGTGGAGATCTTTGGGCGAGGCCTTTGTCCAGCAGTGGACGTCTTCCAACTGATGATGATTTTACTGACAATTATAGAATTCTTTTTAAAAAATAAATTTTTATTATTATTATTTAGCATTGCAGAAGATTTCCAACCTGCACAGTATTGTATCATCATCTGGTAATGTTCAATGCATGCCAGTAAATGGAGGTGTATTATGATCTTAAACGATAAATTGTTCGTAGGTGAAGATGAACATATCTCAGATCCGCAGCAACACAACGCACAGCATCTGGCGTATGACCAACAGCGTGACGTACCTAAACCAGCTTAATTGGACCTCTGATGTCGTTGATATGTTAAAGGTAAGTCTACTTAATCCTGGTCAGGATCTTTCTTATCATGATCATCTTAAACAACAACTATTTACATTGGTTTTCGACACTCATTAAACTAGAATCTCAATCGCCTATTAGTATGCCAACACGTCCCGCACACACGACTGTCTTGCCGTGTCCACGGTAGCATAGGATAATAGAAACGTTGGCCGTGTACGCATGTGCACTGGAGCGCACGAGAAATGAGAGGTCGTTTAAGCGTCTATATATTAATTTATATAGATAACATTCAAATATACACCTTATTCGTTCAAAGTCTGAGTCTAACTCTCGCTCATAAGAAGCTAATTGATTATGGTGCAAACTGTGCGAAAGAGACGTCCGTCTCATGCGATCCGTCGGAGATGAAGTTTGTTTTAGCAATTGAAATGTAAATATATTTACCAAAATTATTAAAAACGTCAAATTAGTTACATAATTTTTTAATTTAATGGGACACTTACCTGAAATACAACACTATATCCTTTTTAAGTTTGGATATGTGTTTTGGATATCTTTTCACTGAACACTTTCTCAATGCGTGGCGTTGTATTCAAAGCGCGGTCGAAACACAACTGACTGTCCTAATAGACGCGTAAGCAAAGCTTTGCTTCAGACAATTGTTGAGCGTGATGAGTCTTGTTGTTCATTGTACGTCAATGCCTACACTTTAAACTATCTCAATTGGACTGAATGACTAAGTTAGAATTCACTGAATATGTAAATTATTATTATTATTGTCGTTATCCAAGCGTCTTCTTGGTGATGTTCATGTTCTGTTCAAATGGAGATGTTGTGATGCAGGATTTCGAGAACGCGATATTGCTGGAGATGAAAGTGCGCGGCTGGGATGGCAACGAAAGTACCGACCACATCCAGTGGACCTTTACAGGAGCGCTCTTCTACTCTATCATTGTCATCACCACCATCGGTAAGTGATCCACTGATATGATTATGTGAGAAAGCAGGTAGGAGTGTACTAGGTTGTCACTTCTAGTAACTTAGTCACTACGAATATGTGTCTCAACTGGTGCAACCTGCGCGGGCTCCCCAAACGCATAGTCGGCCATCTTGCAACGAGAGGCCGCGCCGGGAGGGAACAGCTGCATTGTTTTTTTAAACATCTCGTTATTTTGAAGGAAACTCCAAGAATATTTAATGAAATATGGATTCTACATAAAAATATCTTGAAATTAGTATACTAAAATAATTAGTTTTGCCAGAAAAAGTGCTTAACTGTCATCTACGTAAAGAGGGAGGAAAGAAATTTATAGAGGAATTTGTATTATATTGAGTATATTTTGTAAATAAAACAATTCCAAAACGAATCAACCAGTTTTCTGCAATTTCTGCGAAGGCATTTAATAAACCTGCATTGTGCATGAACCTCTTAACTGCATAAAAAGTCCTGGTACATGATGCTAGGATGACACATGATTTCAACCGCTATGAAAAATATTACTATCACGGCTACCATATTTATGTTCTCCTGGTGTCTATGCTTCCCATCTGATTTTCTATGAATATATATGTCTGTCTCTTTTTACTGTCGCGTTTTTTCGTTTCATCGACTTTCAAATCACAACGATGCTACAGAAGTTTACACTTCAATAAGATTTCAAATTAGAATAGTGGGTAAAACATATCTCAAGAAATGGTAATATTAGATGTCTGATTGATTCATTTTAATATTGCTACTTTTACCATTTTAGGGTCAGAACTTGGTGAGGGAATAGAGTGCCGTGCGGCACTCTCAGTTATGGAGTATCTGAAAAAAAAAATTGCCCAGGGGCACTACCGTTTTCGGTTGGGTAGACTATGGATTAACAATTAATTGCTTATTCGATGATCTTTGCTAGACTCGTGTTCATATTATTTTTGTGTGGAATAGGAAAATCGTCATATTCGGTGGCCCTATACTTCCAGTCTGTATAAAAGTGTACGACGCAAGATTATTGACCCGATTCTCGTGAGAATATAAACTAGATTTATTCACAAACACAGCGAGATCAAAGTGGTCGATAATATATTATGTTTGGTGCGAGCAATTCCGCTCCGCAACGTTCTGGACGCGTGCCAGCCTATGACCGACATCCATCATGCAATAACGTTAGTTTTCATATTTGTGGATACGAATTATAACTTCGAATGAGATTTGAATTTAGGTTTTTTTTATGATAGTAAGGAACGAGACGAGCAGGACGTTCAGCTGATGGTAATTGAGATACTCTGCCCATTACAATGCAGTGCCGCTCAGGATTCTTGAGAAACCCGAAAATTCTGAGCGGCGCACAATAATTGCGCTGGTAGCATTAAGACAAAAGATGTTCTCATGTTCATGTGTGATCGAGAGTGCCGTACGGCACACTAATCCCTCACCAAGTTCTGACCCTAAAATAGTAAAAGTAGCAATATCAAATATTCTTGGGGTTTCCTCCAAAATAACGGATATTTAAAAAAAACAATGCAGCTGTTCCCACCCGGCGCGGCCTCTCGTTGCAAGGTGATGCTGCAAGATGGCCGACTAATGCGTGCGAGGAGCCCGCGCAGATTGCACCAGTCTGATTTGCCTAGTAATTTCACTAGCTGCGGCGCCCAAATAGGCGCCGTTGTGGTACCCATAATCTAGCCGGCATCCTGTGCAAAGGAGCTTCCCACTGGTAAAAAAACACTTTCAATCTCTAGGTTGCGTAGCTCCTGTAGTACTTCAGTTGCAGACGTTTGTAGCATCCCAGGCTTTCTGTGATTCCAGCAAAATAGTCGTAATATCGCGCTATTTATCGCCTTTTCCCATTTACTTCGGGCAGTTCCAAATCGTGGACATATAAATAATACGTGCTTGTGTGTGTCTGATTGTGTGTGTGGTTGCGTGTATATGTATTTTACTCTCGAATATCGAATGTTTAGCAGAGTAGGAAGTTTTTAGTGGAAGTATAGTCCATTTTTGGAAACACATTTTCACACTTTCGAGTCAAGCTTACATTTACTATGGATGTATGGTGTCCACTTATACTATAGACTCAGATATTATACTACTCATAGATACCATTATCAGGTCTAAAATTGTTTTATGAACCAGGGAGTATACATAACAGTTCATAAAACGTCGGGAGTATGAAGGTAAAAAACATATAAATAATACATACGAATTTGGATAAAGTAACAGAGACATTGACGTCATTCATCATCAGATATTTTCAAGAATAAGAGAGATTTACTATACATAGTTCATAAGCCATGTCACCATAATATAGCCATGGCATGTTTAAGTAGACCACCAAGCTTAGAGTGTGTATTTGATCGGTTTTAACAAATTAACCAATGTTTACAGTAATGATTTTTTTTATGAAAATAAGGGACGAGACCGGCAGGACATTCAGCTGATGATAATTGATACGCCCTGCCCATTACAATGCAGTGCCGCACAAATTCTGAGCGGCACTACAATTGGTCCCGTCCTTTTGATTCATAAGATATTTAAGTCTCATTTGCCCAGTAATTTCACTATAAATAAGATGAAAAAAAAAATAATAAAATTAATACGAAATACAGCAATGCTTACACATTACTGCTTTACGGCAGAAACCAGTTAGAGGCTCCTTTGCACAGGATGCCGGCGCCTATATCTGCCGTGAAGCAGTTATGTGTAAACATTTCTGTTTCTGTTTGAATGGCGCCGTAGCTAGTGAAATTACTGGGCAAATGAGACTTAACATCTTATGTCTCAAGGTGACGAGCGCAATTGTAGTGCCGTTCAGAATTATTGGGTTTTTCAAAAATCCTGAGCGGCACTGCATTGTAATGGGCAGGGCGTATCAATTACCGCCAGCTGAACGTTCTGCTCGTCTCGTCCCTTATTTTCATTAAAAAAAATAAATAGGTGCCGCTGTGGTACCCATAATCCAGCCGGCATCCTGTGCAAAGGAGCCTCCAGCTGGTGGAATGATCGGTGCCAAGATTGAACAATGTTATACTAATCAATAATATTCACTGACATTGACGTTGACAGGAGCATTATGTTCAGGTCAGACAAACGTCACTTAGCGACATCTTACATCAGTCGTACCACGAAACAAAAAATTCTAGTTGTACAATGATTAATGGCTCGTGTAGCACTAACAGCCCACGCAACCTCTGTCGGACACACGATTCACATACTTTATTGAAATATATCGCACGGAAATGAGGATGTCAACAGACGACAGTTCACCGAAGTTAGGACACATCTGAAATAGCTATGTGTCAAGACAAGTGAACATATATTAAAATTACAATGACTTAAAATATCCTTAATATATCCGTATATTATATTATTTTAATAATATAATGTACATAATTGTGCGCATGGTGTCGCACCGGAATCACCCCATCTCCTCCCGTGGGTGTCGTAAGAGGCGACTAAGGGATACAAGGAACGGAGGATGGGCAGCAGCATCTTTGGAAGAGAGCACCATTATCAATCCACCTGCCAAGCGTGGTGATCATGGTAAACCCCCCCAAATTAAAAAAAAAACATGACATACACTATAAAACCCCAGTACCCAGTTCCAGCGGTCCCGCTCGTGGTGGCTATGGTAGCTGCCACATAAGCGACGTTGCAGGGGGTGAAAGAATCTCCGGGCTTGGCAACGCTACCACAAATGAAAGCCATGATTGGCTCTGGCAATATACAATGTCAAGACACTGCGGACCGACGAGAAGTTGGATGAACTGGAGGAAGTTTCGAGCAGATTACGAAGGGACGTCGTGGGTCCGAAGACAGGGTGAGGACTCGATAATTCTAAATTCCGGACACCAATTGTCCTAGGGTGGTGTCAGGTTCCGCGTTCATAAGTCTCAACAACTTAACTGAGGTGGGGAGCGTGTCAACTAGCGTACGTAATACTCAGAATTACTGAACGGTATTTGCAGGTATTTGAAGTTCAGTCAGGTTTACGCTCCGACTTCAACACACTCAGACGAGGAGGTGGATGCCATGTATGAGGACATCTCAACAGCCATTCATACTCATAAGACCCACTTCAATTTTCTCATGGGAGACTTCAACGCAACAGTAGGGCAATTTAGTTATGGAAATCGGAATGCCAGGGGCCAGATGCTGGCTGACTTCATGGAGAAGAAGAATCTCTTTATGATCTCCTTCTTCATGAATTTATTGGGCATTGCTGGTCGCCAAGTGCCAATATTTGTGAATGAAAACTTGACGCGAGCCAACAAATCCTTGCACGCTGATGCCCGAAAGAAAGCCAAAGAAAACGGGTATAAATTTGTTTGGGTAAGAAACAGTAAAATATTTATCCGTAAAGACGAAAATTCTCCCTCCAAGACTATTTTGAGCCCGGAACAACTGGAAAAGTTATTTAAATAATTTTCTTATTTATTTTAGAATTCTTGTTTATATTGTTTTCTCACCGTTCTGTTTAGATTTTAATTTTATTTAATTTATATGTCTATTAATTTAAATGTTTTTAATAATGCAACATTAGATATACACTACCAAAATATAAGGGGAATGAGAACTAAGTTGGATGAGATTAATAAAAACGTATTATTACGTAATTATATGATAATTATACTAACTGAGACCTGGCTCAATAGCAATATTTATGATGGAGAAATATTTGACGATCGCTATGAGATTTATAGACGTGATAGGCAGTCTAATTCTTCATATAGTAATAGGGATGGTGGCGGTGTTCTCATTGCCGTACATAAATGTATTAAATCTCATAGAATGACCTCTTTTGAAAGTATTGCTGAAGACTTATGGGTAGAATTAGAGATTAAAATTGCTAATGGGTTTGACAAATTAAGCTTATGCGCCGTATATATGTCTCCTCCTATTGATAAAACAGTTCTTCAAGCCTTTTTCTCGAAATCATCTATTGCTGTAAATGAATCTAAGAAACATTTGATAATTGGGGATTTTAATATGAGTTTTATAAAATGGACCAGAGAGGACGATAATAAATTTCTGGAACCCATTAATTTTCAAACTCCAATAGGTACCTCTTTGATTGACCACATGGCTTTTTGTAATAGTAAACAATTTAATTCTGTGTTAAATAAAAATAGTAGAGTTTTAGATTTGGTGCTGTCAGACATAAAGAGTGTGACGGTAGTGGAGACATTAGATGCTATCTCAAGTACGGATTATCATCATCCACCATTTAATGTATCGTTAGACCTGCTTCAAATGAGTTATTTAAAAGAAAAAAATAATGTCCGTGAAAATTCTCTCAATTTCTTCAAGGGTGCATATGAATTAATAAAAAGTGAAATTTCATCGATAAACTGGTTGTCAGAATTAAGTAGCTGTATGGATATAGATGCTATGGTAACGAAATTTTATTCCATTTTACATAAATTTATAAATCTACATGTTCCTAAACAATTCAAACGAAATTATAAATACCCTCCCTGGTTCACACATAACCTTATTCAAGTGTTGAATGAGAAAGAAAAGATACGAAAACGCTACAAAAAATATATGAATGAAATGGATAAACTACAATATAACTTATTAAAAGAAAGATCTCGTGTGCTTATAAATAGTGCTTATGAAAAATATATATAAAAAAATAGAAGATAATATAAAAGTAAACCCAAAAATGTTCTGGTCTTACATAAAATCTAAAAGAGGTAATACAAGTGTAATTCCATCTTTAATGAAATTAAACGATAGTTCATCGAACGATGGCACTGAGATAGCTAACTTTTTTGCTGAGTTCTTTTCATCTATATATAATAACACATCAAAAATTGTATCACCACAAAAGGATAGATACACTACATCAAAATTTAATAAAATAGTACAAATCACCTACAGGTAAGTGAAACAGAAGTTAAAAATAAGTTAATGTCTCTTGTCATTAATAAAAGTGCGGGAACTGATGGTATACCTCCAGTATTCTATAAAAATTGTGCTGCGGAATTATCGATACCTTTATCAATAATATATAATAAATCTCTGAGGGATGGTATATTTCCAATGAATGGAAAAAAGGGAAGGTGGTGCCTATATTCAAGAAGGGTAATAAATCGGATATTAAAAATTATAGACCAATTACTGTACTGTCCTGCCAAAATATTTGAATCTTTTGTCTGTTCCCAAATCTCATGGGACACTAAACATTTAATAAGTGAAAAACAACATGGTTTCGTTAAAAAACGATCAACCCTTACAAATTTGATGTGTTTTACTGATTCTGTTATAACTGAAATGAGCAATGATAAGGAGGTTGACGCTGTGTATACAGATTTTAGTAAGGCGTTTGACAAAGTCGACCACACCCTGCTAATAAAGAAGCTAAGAGATGCATACTGCTTCTCAGAAAGTGTATTGGTATGGTTAGAATCATATTTAGCTCATCGACCACAAGTAGTTAAAATAAGTGGGTATCAATCTAGAGAATTTCAACAAACATCTGGCGTTCCTCAAGGCTCTAATTTGGGACCATTATTGTTTACACTGTTTATAAACGATATTTCCAAAAGTATTCAAGAATCAAATTACGAGTTATATGCAGATGACTTAAAAATATATCGTACAGTTACTTGTTCAGAGGATCAAACGAAACTACAGAATGATATCCATCGTGTAATGTTATGGTGTAAAAATAATGTGATGGAACTCAATGCGTCCAAATGTCATTTTATAAAATTTTCTAGGAAACGAAAGAAATTGGAGAGTAAATATCATATTGATGGCATACAAATAAATCAAATAAACCATATCAATGATTTGGGTGTCATTTTAGACGATGAGTTGAGATTTGATAAACATATTGACAAAATAGCTCACAAAAGTTTTAAAATGCTTGGGTTTTTTTTACGTAACACCAAGGCTTTTACATCAATTCCTACGCTTTAAATACTATACTATTCCCTTGTAAGATCTCAGGTTGAATACAATTCGGTAGTTTGGTGCCCCTATTACAAAAAGTACATCACTAGGATTGAGTCAGTTCAAAAAATATTTATATCCAAATTGAGTTATGTCACTAATAATTACACTATTATAAGTTACAAAGACAATTAAAATTTTTCAATATGAAAACCTTAGAATTGCGAAGATATGCGTCACAAATTCTTTTCTTATATAAATTATTAAATAATCAATTAGACTGTCCATTACTTCTATCTAAGATTGGATTATGTGTACCACCTTATCCTTGTCGTATTAGTACATATCTGCCAGTACATGTACGATTCTTCAGAAACAATTATGGCTCAAATTCACCTATCCAACTTATCTCAAAATTATATAACAGTAAATTCCATAGTAATAGTAGTATAGATATAAATTTTAATACATTTGGAATTTTAAAAAATACGCTTTTGAACCCTTATAATTTGGATGTATAAAATTATCGTTTTTAGTAATAGTAAACACATATTGTAGTAGTATTACTTAACTTACAATAATAAATGAAGGCAACGCTGTGCATACCTATAAGTTAGATATACAAATATAAATACAAGAAATTTTATATTATAAGTAGTCATAATATTAATTGTGTGTCTAGTTGGTAAGCCTTTTCTAATAAATAAATAAATAAATGAAGCCAGAACAACGCAAATGGACTTGGGTAAGCCCCGATGGTGCCACCAAAAATGAGATTGACTTTATTAGGTCGACCAAAACACAGTTATCCAATAATGTCTCTGAGATCAACTAAGTGAAAACTATGAGTGATGTCCGCTTAGTCAGGACATTGAATATCAATCCATAACTGGAGCGGTCTCAGTCTACGTTCTGACCTGCACCCATCCAGATCCATAACCCGGAATACTTTCAACTCTAATTTCAAAACCACTTCGAATGCCTCGGTGACTGCGTTGACGTGGACGTGTATAGGTAATAACAGGTTTGTGGTAGATGATTAAACGGCTGGGTCGAAGACGCCAAATGGTCCTTTAGTCCCCGGATGACGCTTCCTAGTATCTCCTCCTCCTCGCGTCGGTTTCCTCAGTGCTGAGGGTCGTGATCATCTCGACAGAGTACTTTTTTGCGTATTATTTGCCGCCATCTGCCCCTGTCGGAAGCAGAGTGTAAAGTTTCGTGGACAGTGGTTTCAAGGGCAGTGCGAGTCTGATCGGTCCATCGCATGGGGCTCCTTCCTCTTGGTCTTCTTCCCTCCACCTTCCCTGTTACCATCAGTCTCTCCAGGCTGTCTTCATCCCTTCTGGCGATGTGATCGAAGTATTCTAGGACCCTACGCAAGCAGATGGTAGAGAACCTAGCCACAATGCCCAGCTGTTTCAGGATCGACACATTAGTTCGGTGTGCTGTCCATGGTATGCCCAACATCCTTCTCCAGCACCACATTTCAAAGGCATCGATTCGTTTTAGGTCGGCTTTTTTTAAAGTCCATGTTTCAGCGCCATATATGAAAATGGAAAACACCAGTGAACGCACAAGATTGGTCTTGGTTTTTATGCTGATGGTTCTACTCTTCCATATTTTCTCTGATTGTGACATGGCGCCTTTTGCCATGCCGATCTTACAACGAATCTCTCCCTTGCAAGAACCATCGTTGCAGATTTCAGAGCCCAGGTATTTGAATCTGTTGACTATTTCTAATTGTAGTGATCCGGTAAGCTCCAACCTGCCAGTCCGATCCACAACCATAACCTTAGTTTTAGACCTGTTTATAGCGAGACCCAGCTCAGCGCTGACGCTCTCCATCCTGCTAAGAAATTCATGCATTTCAGCCTCGTTGGCTGCCAAAAGAATGGTGTCGTCAGCAAACCGTAAGTTTGTGAGTTTATACCCGCCAATGTTGATTCCACCGCTCCAGCCGTCGCAGGTCTTTCGTACGATGTACTCGCCGTATACGTTGAACAGGATCGGCGAAAGTATACAGCCTTGTCGAACTCCCTTTTCAAAACCACAAGGACCCGAAGTCACCTGGTCAACCTTCACAATTCATTGGCTGTTATAATATAATGCCTGAATCAGTGCTGTTAGGTGATTAGGTACGCCAAGCTCACCAAGTACCCTCCACAAACAATCCCATTCCACGCAGTCGAAAGCCTTGCTGTAGTCCACAAAACACATTACCATTGGGGTGTCAAACTCGTAGCATTTCTCCACCAGTTGTCGCACGTTCAGGATTTGCTCTGTGGTGCCTTTTCCCTTGACGAAACCAGCCTGCTCCTGTGAGATCTGCCAATCGAGGTGATATCGAATCCGGCCGTTGATCACATGAAGCAATACTTTGCTGGCATGTGATATTAGCGCGAGGGTGCGGTAGTTTTCACAACTCCTGGTGGACCCCTTCTTGTGCAGTGGTAATATTGTTGATTGTGTCCACTCTTCAGGCCAAACGCCGTCTTGCCAGACCTTGTTGCAAATACTATGCAGTGCGTCAATCCCCGAGTCACCCAAAGCTTTGAGAACTTCAGCTGTTACCTGACCAGGTCCTGGCGATTTTTTACACTTAAGTTTTTGTAATGCGGCTGTTATTCGGACCGTAAAATGTCTGGCTCCAACTCTAGGGCCGCCCAGTCTGTGCGACTGTCAACCACTGAAGATGACTTTTTGTATAGCTGCTCACAGTATGAGCGCCATCTCTCTGCTATCCTGTCAAGTTCCATCAGTGGTCTACCATCGGGGTCCTCTATGACCCATGATTTGGGTTTGAACTGCCTGCTCAACAAACGAACTCTTTTAAACAAGTCTGCTGTTTGTAACTTATTTGCATGCGATTCCACTTCACTGCAAATGTTGGTCATAAAATGGTTTTTATCAAGGCGACAGCTTTTCTTTATAGCTCTGGATAGTTTAGAGTATTCCTTCACTACGGCAGCGTTCTGCAGTCCTTTGATTTTGGTCTCCTTCCTCCTCTGAATAAGATTCCATTTGTGCTCTGAGATCCATGTCAACCTCTTATGATCTTTATTGCCTTTAGGGACAAGTTGCTTAAGGGAATCATTCATAATCGCTTTAAGATGTTTCCATTGTGAATTGACGTCAGTGGTATCAGTCAGTGGGGCCTCAGCCAGTCTTTCCTCGGTTAGGTTCCGGAAGCATAGTTGCTCTGACGGGTTCAGCGATCTAGTCACGGGGCGTGAGGACTTATGGTTCACCTTTAACCGCAGAGAAAACACAGCCACCAACAACACATGGTCAGAGCCACAATCAGCACCAGGGAATATTGTTAGATTTTTGACAGATGACCTCCAGCGGGTATTTATCATAATATAATCGATCTGATTTCTGTATCGCTCCCCAGGAGATCTCCAGGTATAGAGGCGTCTTGGGTGATCCTGGTAGAAAGTGTTCATGATGGCGAGTTTTCTTCCTAAACAGAACTCCGCCAATCTCTGTCCACGCTCGTTCCTGATGCCCAGGTCATACCTTCCAACAATACCCGAGGAGTGTGTGCCAGGTTCGCTTTTGCCAATCTTAGCATTCCAGTCGCCGATGATGATAGTTATTTGGCGGCCAGGTATTGAATTCGTCAATATTTTCATCGGACGCTGTCGAAGTGGGAGTATAGACCTGTATGATATTGAGTAGACATGGTTTCGTATTCGAGGACATATTTGTTCATTTTAGGTGGTAACAGGAAGCCGCCTCCATTTTTACTGCAACTGTCATTCCCAGAGAAGGATAAAGTGCTCCCCAGAGTGGTCCTAAAATGGCCCTGCTCGCGAAGATGAGTCTCGCTAACACCCAAAATCGAGATATTAAGGCGTTCTCTTTCCTCATCCACGATGCTTAATTTTCCTGGGTGCAGTAAACCCCTGGTATTCCAGGTACCAATACGATGTTGAGAAAGTAATGAGTCTCTAATTCCAGTTATTTTAATTCCACTAGTATTATTTCTTTCTTCTGAGGCCCAGTGGTCCGCGTCATCGGAAGCTTCGGTAGCATATTTCACACTATTCGGCCCGGGAACCGAGTAGCGCCGGGCGACAGCCGGGTCGTCCAACAAAAAATTCACGTTTCCTCCTATTTGCATAATGAGATGATTTTCTTGGGAGATTAGCATGGTGGGTTCCCACGTCCTTCCATGTCAGTCTTTTTGAGGGTATTTAATTCCTCAAGGTCACTGCTGGCCTAAAGATGGGTTATTTGCCGCCGCCCAATACTCGGCGTTGACGTTTTCTAGTTGCATTGTCACTTACAACCAACCATCCTCTTTTCTCATCCGGGCTTGGGACCGGCAACGGCAACTTCCTAGTATAGGCAGCTAAATATACAGATCTCCAATATACGCCGCCACAATACAGATTGTGTGAAGGCAGCCATAGAGCGTAATAAAGGCTCCAAAGTATTCGCACGAGATTTGTCTATTGACCGAGCGAACTGATGAAGTAAGTAAATAACAAATTACATTAGAAATTGTATTAGAAATTGATTGAATAAAAACACCAAAATAATATTTATTTATTCACACTGTTTAATTGTACTGTTACTACTAGAATATACAACTTGAACATAGTAATAGATTTTCATGCCACCTAGAACTAACTTCACGATGTAGAATTTAGGTGTCGGTGTGCACGCGCATCGTAAAAATTCACTCTCATCATTTTTCTCCATCGCGCCAATTGTGTAACAGGTATACCCGGTAACCGCACACACACTAGCATAAAGGTGCTTCACTTGCTAATATCACGGCGCGGAGTCCTTCTTTTTTTACTAGTCCGTGGATGTTATGAAATATTATTGAAAAATTCATAAAACCACATTTTTTTATTTATTATGCACAGAACAGCTGTCTGTCGAGTCAGCTAGTTAAGAATAAATAAAACAACACCGATAATTTAATCTCATTTAATGCTTGTGACAAGAGCAAGACGTATGGTTGTGGAAGTTCATATATATCTTAGACTTCATTTTGTTTCTGTTCCTTATGCGGCGCGAACATTCTGCAACCATTCATATAAATGTATACCAATCTACAAAAGGATGGAGTGATTGTAGAAAAACAAATAGAGATATAAAATCATTACGAACTCAATTCGTGTTAGCAATCCGGACAACTCTTTTACAATTAATGTAAATTTGTAACGTTCTAAATAAATTTAAAGATAATTGCTGTTATGTAATACTAATTCCTTAAGATGTCACTTGAGAAATATTGGAATATCTTGGTGAAGTGTAACATAAAAAAGAGTGAATTGCGTAAAATTTATATTTAATATTAAGAGATTCGAAATTTAGAAAAATAATATACATATACTGCCTTATTCATAATAAAACACTTTTCGAAGGTAGAAATCTATAGTTAAAACGTGTTTTAAGCCTAACGAACGTTCGATAAAATTCCTTATTCATATTCGGTAGATAAATCTCCCATAACTAATACGTCTCTATAATACGCAATGTTGCCATTTCATACAAAAAAAAACTAATTTAATGAGGAACTGGAATGTCAATGGAAATAGACATATTTTCAATGTCAATGTCAGTTGTCAAAAGTCGATGTCAAAATAAGTTCAAACTTCAAAAATCATCGTTTTGAAGTTTGTCGGTTTTCAATCTATGACGGATATATATCCAAAAACTTTGAGCGGTAAGCTATTTATCACATTAAATAACGTCAAATACTAGACAGCTGATCGATGTCGGCCATGTTTTTTGCGTTCGAGACTCGAGTGCTTAAAATAGGCTTATAGAAGGATCCTAGCTACTATAAGTCACGTCAGCTTTATCGAAGAGATTATGAGCGGTTTACCATTTTTTAACAAGCGTATATGAGCGATGTTTTAAATCACCGCTAAGTCATTATGAATAAGACAGATAGGCTTTAAATGTTGTGTTTTTCATTAAATAGAAATGCAATTAGGCTTTTCTTTCATCCTCTTAGTGTGATGATATTATCATTATATAAATGGACGTTTTTCCAGAAAAACGTACCAAACCACAATCATGTCAAAATTGAACTCGGAACACAAAACTGCTCACGTGATTTATATTAACGGACTGACAAAAAATGGCAGCCCTACTGTCACTCATTAAATGACATCATGATATAGTAGCCCAACCCACATGTATGGACTACACTAATATTTATTAAACTTTAAATACGAATTCCTTACATGTGATGTTTGTGGCTTGGAACTTTTTAAGGAACTCTGTCCAAATATATTATATATATATTTAAAAAAATTACATTGATATTTATCATCCTTAAAGGCCGGCAACGCTCCTGTGATTCCTCTGGTGTTGCAAGAGATTGTGGGCGACGGTGATCACTTAACAACAGGTGACCCGTACGCTCGTTTGTCCTCCTATGCCATAAAAGTAATAGAACAGTAGCGTTGCTCAGGTCTCCTTGAAATTTATACCTAAGTCTGGGCACACACAAAAAAAAATTAACTCGGCCATCGAGCGATCTCGAAAAAGTCCTGCGTGGCACTCAATTGTTTTGTCTCCCCAAGATTGGTTAGCGGCCTTGTAAATCGTGTGTATGTGTGCGTGCGTTGTATGAAGTTAAAGTAGCATTCTATTACTGTATTGTGCCTTATGTGAGTAAGAAATTAGTATTAAAATAGCGGTAGTACGTAGTGAAAGAACGCGCATATTTGTTGCAGTTCAGTATTTACTCTATACCAATCAAACTTACATTCTTATTGCTGGTTCGTACTTAGGTCGTTGTTTAAAAATTTATTATTATAATTAAAGGCAAGTTCATCTGATCTATCCATTAGTTACTTTTTTAATAATATTGACACACTTTTACATAAATTAGGCATAGCCTGTACTATGGGTACAAGACAATGATGTTATTAATACAATAATACTTACTTAAAACAAACATAAATACATTTTATTTCATACAAAATTTATGAACGATACGGGACTCGAACTCGCGACCTCTCGCGTTCCGTCAATTTCAAGTTCAACTCAATTTCCTAATATGCAAATATTCGGGTTCAGCAGGTTATCAACTGTAAAGTAGATCTATCAGGTTGTGGATACATCTGTAGATGAATCCACAACCTGAGAGTTGAACAAGAAATACAAGATTTATAAACGATACGTCACTCTCACGGTTGGCTCAGTTGGAAGAGCGGTCGCGGGATCGTTAATCCCAGCGGTATAGTTAATCCCAGAAGTGATGGTTATCACATTGAAAAAAAAAATATTGCTTAGATTCATATTGTACAACTGTTGTATAAACATTTTATAATTAACTAACTACATAATATTCGTTAAAGTATTATAGAACCCGTGCCATTAAATAAACGAATCTGAAATGGAGACCACAAATGATTCGCTCTCAGTATTTTCTTTGATTAACGCGAGTGTTACACATTAAAATAAGACACTTTCTAAAGGATTAAAACGCGTGTTAGTGTTACTGTGTTTTTACAATAGATTCACTGTACTATAATATTGTCTGCAAATTCTGCAAATACCACCTCCGAGACAACAAAATATGGCGCTAAACTTAATAATGACAACTATGATAAATACTATCTTGACTCAAGTCAATCGCAGTTTATCCAAGCGTCACTCTCTTTCCGGCCGTTCCCATTATACTATCTACATATAGAGATTAATTACTACCTTCTACTGTCAATAATCTGAAGCTGTCCCAATATACCCGATAAGTCATTCTATTCGCCTTACATTGGGACGCGTGAATTGCAATTTCCATACAAACTTCTATCACTGCTTAGCTATACGTCGTCCCATTGACAGACAGCGTGTACGGATAAGGTGAGTTACTGTCGTTAAGTTTATTGGGACAGAAAAGTCAACGATAGTTACGATGTTTATCTCAAGTAGGAGATGGACTGAATATTGGGAACGGCCGTAAGAAAAAAGCGATTTACTCGGTTGTATGAAACGTGTAGTCATTGATAGATTGACAGATGACGGCTATAATCTTGTAAAAAACGGAGATAGCCACAAGCCAAATCCGTTATAAGCAACTGTTCACTTTCAAACTTAGCCGGATTATACTTCGTTGTCTTAATAAATTACATTAAGACTTTTTACTATTTCAAACTTATGTCAAATCACTGCACGTTTCATACTAAACTGAATTTAATATTTTTACATAAGCAGTCCCGCCTCTTATTACGTTGTATTAATATCCTCTTTGCGCAGTCCCCCTGAAAATGTGACCTGGAGAGGTCACGAAACGTCGGGTTAACTAAAATAATAATAAAAATGTAACTTTTACGCAAAATTTCATGTAAAACACAGTTATACACGTTTTAATCATTTAAAGGAATGCTGCGAGAGTTTCTTGCGCCGGTTCTGCTCTCTCAGAGCGCCATTTGTTTCCGAAGCGGTAGTAGTATCTAGTATATTAGAAATGCCATCAAAAAGAATTCTGAAGGAATCAATTTTGAGGAAATAAATGCCTTTTATACCTTTTATTTTAGTTTCGTTTATTATTGGCACGGGTTATAACTACTGATATTATCACATAACATTACTAATTGGTTAGCATTTAGCAGTTAAATTCAAAACGGAAGAAACTTTTGAATAATATTACACATTACACACCATATACTTTCAATATAGCAGCGTATAGACTTGCGTGCAAGAGATAATAACATCTCTTACGGAGACAAAGCGAGATAGAAAAGAAAAGCGAATGTAATGTAACTGTAACCGATTTTGATTGACAAGTCGTAAACAGTCAGCCACGCTTAGCATATATTAATATGTCTTTAAACGAGCAATTCTTGTATATACATATATAATCTGTACTTCGGAAACAGCTCCATCGATTTCCATAAAATTTAGTATACAAGGGATTTCGGAGACGATTAATCGATCTAGCTAGGTTTCAATTTAAAAAAAATTTAGTTTTATCCGTGTTTTAATGAGAAACAGCTACAATAACATACAAATTATTTAAGTTTTCTTTAGACTTGCAGTCTCGTGCCAGATTTTGGCGAGACAACACGTCCTGAGGATGCCTCGTGTAGAGGCGAAACACGTGTCGAATTGTTTTAAAGACAAATATTGGCGGAATTAACACTAAAGAAAACTTAAATAATTTGTATAATTATGGATTTCCGCAAAGTAACGCCTAATTCAATAAAAAAAAGCTACAATAACATTAGAATACAAAGGTAAATTTCGCCACTATACACAAAATTGTAATAGCTCTGGGACATTGGGTGATCCGGAAAGCAGAAGACCCCGGTTCGAATCCAGATGTTCTATTAGTTTTTATTTATCAAGCTTTGTATATTCTTAAAAATCCGAGAAAGGCTTGACCGTACAGATATTTGAATATTAAACTATCGAACGCACACATTGGAAAAATCATAATTGATCATCTATTATCAGGCTGTCAGGTCTTCTATAGGCCGACCGTTTGTCTGAGTCCTCGCCTGCGGGGTACAGGGGCGCGGGGGTATGACGACAAAGGGGACTGAGACAGGTGCGGGCGGCGGGGGCGCTTAGTGAAATGAGCGATTACAAAAATTCGCCCGCCGCCCGCTGTCTCAGTCCCCTTTGTCGTCATACCCCCGCGCCTCTGTACCCCGCAGGCGAGGACTCAGATAAACGGTCGGCCTATAGTCGCTAATGTATTGTAAGTATATGCTAAACACGGTTAGCCATATAACAAGCTTAATAATTAGTTTTCTAATAATTGAAAAGTAATTGTATCATTATAATATTATTTTTAATTAGTCTAGGAATATTAGTACCACTGTCCTACGAGCACTACACAAGTATTTAACACTAAGATTGTACGAGTACATTGGCTGTTATCACAGACACATATCACACACTTAATTACCATAGTTTCTAGGCCCTATTTGGCCTGTTGGACCGCCGGGGCCCACAAGTACTTGGCGTCCCGGGCCTATGATTCCTGTAGGGCCGCCGGGCCCAATTAAAATACCACGATTTGATGATGGCCGATTTATAAAAACTCTGGGTCGATTCGGCCCTATTATTCCTGTCGGTCCACCTGGTCCGACTAAAACGGGTCGATTTTGAGCTGGACCTATAATGCCAGTTGGTCCACCTGGTCCAACTAAAACGGGTCGATTTTGTGCTGGACCTATGATGCCAGTTGGTCCACCTGGCCCCACCAAAACGGGTCGATTTCGCGATGGACCTATAAAGCCAGTTGGTCCACCTGGCCCCACCAAAACTCCCCTTTGTGCTGTTTCACTTGCTCCTAAGTCTCCTTTATGTACACCAGGCCCAACTAATACAGGTCGGCTATATGACGGACCTAAAATGCCAGTTGGTCCACCTGGACCTGTTAAAACTCCTCTATCATCTGATGTACTCGGTATTCTATCGAACGATGGACCCACGATACCAGTCGGCCCTGATGGCCCAACTAAAACTCCCTGGAAATCCTCGGAGTGCAAATTTCCAGGAGAAGTCCCCACAAGAAAAGCAGGGTTTTTGTTATTATTAGCTGGTCCAATAATTCCTGTAGGACCTTGGGGCCCGATCAAAATTGGTCTACTGTTAGTCTCTTTATTCGGTCCAATAAATAATCTCGTATCAGTGCCAGTCCCGCGGTCAGGGTGACCAACAAAGTTAGGTGCCTGAAAGGTCCCGACCGCGTACCCTTGTTCCTGCTGTAGGAAGGGACGCCCGTCGTTCACCTCGTTGAAGAATTCTGGAAATATACCATTTTGTTGTCAATTATAAAAAAAAATATCATTAATATTATTTACAATGCAGTTAATGTATCAAAAAGGCGTAAAAGAACATATGAATTACATTAATAACAAAAACAAACCACACAGAATAAGTAAAAAAGAGTTAAAGGGCTTGCATAAAAATCACTATTTAAAAAAATAACACAAAAATTTGTTGTTGATGTTCTTAATTTAAAAGTAGTGTGTAGGAGTTATTGGTATCAAAAGGAGCTGACTCAGCGTCATGCTGCGTTAGTATCTTACCAAAACAGCCCTGGTGACCCATGGACTAACACCGAGAATGACACCCAATTAGAAAAACACCCAGAATTTCAGAAATATAATATTTGATGTGTTAAATTTAATTATGAGATCGTTTTATAAAAATATGTGTTAGTTATTCATCTTACTGTTGGTAAGTTAATTTTTTACACATTTTTATAATTTTGTTGTAAAAGTATTATAGGTCATAATATATAACATTGAAAAGTCTAATACATCATCGAGCACTGTTTCTTTACTTAAGATATTAATATTGGAAGTTTAAGGTACCTCTGTTTGCTTGGATGGTTGGTTTCTTGGCCTTGTCGTAGCAGCACAGGTATTGATTTGAGCCGCAAGCGTTCTGTCAAAAAGAATTATCTTAATTTATATAAATTACGTGACACGTTGTTTGTCCGCGATAGATTCCTAAATTATTGAACGGATTTTAATGGGGATTACTTAGTGGAGTGCAGTTCAGTCCAACTTGAGAGATAGGTAGTTGTATAGTTTTTATATCAATTGGGACACATTA
Source organism: Leptidea juvernica (assembly GCA_949711755.1). Taxonomy (NCBI): domain Eukaryota; kingdom Metazoa; phylum Arthropoda; class Insecta; order Lepidoptera; family Pieridae; genus Leptidea; species Leptidea juvernica. The sequence goes on along the minus strand of CATIXQ010000023.1, from coordinate 917,409 downwards.
TTGTTTTTATTTTCAATATTTGTTTTGTATGGACATATTTTCTATGAGAGAATTTAGTGACTCACGGTGTGACAGTTCCGCTGTGAAACAATTTCATTATAACAACAGGGAGCATTTTAATCGAAATAATTCTTGATGTTTTGAAATATAAGAATAAGAATAAGAATAAGAATAATTTATTTAAATTGATCTTTTTACATAAATTACATTAACTTTAAATATTTTACAAGCTTATATATAAGTATGATTAAATTATTATTGCCATTGAATCACCACACTAGTCGGAGACTGTATCGTGGGATCAAATAAAGATATGATTAACAGTAAACCATTATCTTGATTGTCAACAATTATCTTAATTTATATATATTATTGGCAAATTCCTATAAAACAGTATTTTTTTATTATCTACAGAACAACGTTTGTCGGGTCAGCTAGTAGGTAGTTATATACAATCCACTATACTAATTAACTAAAGTATTAAATAGGCTTATATTAGATTCTTAAATATCTTCTACTTATTGTCAGCTATTGGTAAATCTTTATAACAGAATTGAATCATATATTCAAGTTGCGACTCGACTTTCTTTGACGACTCATCTCTGTGGTACTAAATCGGTAAAGATATTATGCTTAATTTTCGGACTGCTAAAATGGGGACATAAATAGTTTAATTTATTTTAATCTCTTAAAAGCTCAATTTTAGCTTCATTTCATTTGTTTTTGGCCTTACATGTACAATTTAGTTAGTAAAATTATCGGGCACCAATACGTTAGCGATTTTATTTGAATACAAAGTTGTATTACTTACGGTATAGTCAGTACGGAGGTTGCAGTGCGGGGTGCTCTCACACTTGCAGTACTGCAGCGTGTCCAGGGTGCCGTCTGACTCCACATCCACATCTTGATACCTGTATCAATAACAGAATCAAAATCCTCGTGATCTTGGACAGAAGAGCTATTTTTTATCTATTGTTAAAAAAATATGCATTACAATGGTAAATGTTCGGAAAATTTAAGCCAATCAGAAGGCAGTTGTAGAAATAACTTTTCTGATACCTACATATATAAGGCTTAATTGTAAATTGCTTTAATAAGTAGATTATATGTAATTTTGTATATATATTTTACTATCTAATACAGAAATTTGGAATTTGATTTTTTTATATGGATTACAATTAATCAAATCTTCTCATATCAGTCCAGATTCAGTGTTATATTATCTTTTCTTTTAATTTGTTAAAGAAAAAAAGAACCAACAACTTGATTTTTTAAATTTTATTTTTCTCATAAATTTTGAGGTTATGTGAATAAAATGTGATAACAAAAGTTGTAGATGTACCTAAAACTTGCAAAGAAAGCCTCCACTGGTAAGTGTTCTACACCCATTATTTATGGTATATTATATTTTATATGAAATTTACCCTGTATAATTGCACACAAAATGAATCATCAAACAATACCGGACCTGTTCTTCGTAGCCGTGTTGGGGTGAAATGGGGCACGCCCGATCTGCATGGAGCGGTGCACGTGCACGGGGTACCGACCTGCCCCTACCCCACGGTTGTAGAACCCCTCAGTATCAGTGGCTGGCTTGAACGCCACGTCTCCAGCATCACCCTCGTCTCTCAAAATACTATTCTTCCTGGAAATCATCACATTTTACAAGTTTACAATACACTTTACGGACTTCAAATATTTTTATTCAAAATAGGACATGATTCACACAAAGTCTATACCTACCACCCATTCGAAAGTATATGCCTCAGACCTGAGAAGATCGGGCGCAAGATACTCAGCTGCTCAGTTTTTTTGTTACGCCAAAGAAGAATAACTCATTTTGGTCATACATAAGTACACCCACACTTTTTGAAGTAAAAACTTCATCAGCATCGATGTGATTTGAATGTCGATGAAACGAAAAAGCGAGACAGAAAAAAGAGACAGACACATAAATTCATAAGATGGAGAAAATGAGATAGGAAGAATTATACAGTGTTTTGGTACCAGGCGATCATAGTTGAAGAAGAGATTGTCTTATGTATGACGCGAGTATACCTTAATATACTCTGACGACATGCGCACGACGTATTACTACATAGACACCAGGAGAACACAAATATGGTAGCGTAGATAGTAGTAATGTCTTTCATAGCGGTTGAAATCATGTGTGATCCTGGTAGCATGTACCAGGACTTCATATGCAGTTTAGAGGTTACTGCACAGTGCAGGTTTCACTTATGACATGTGTAATTTATACGCACGTAATTTTTTTTAGAGTAAATGAGCGTTTTCGCCTTGTAAACCCTCTATAGATTTTAATGTGTTGAATTTTGACTGCAGATATCCATAAAAATGTACATTACAATAAGCATATGATTTCAAAAACAATTTCTACAAAATAAGACAATCCAATCCTAACAAAAAGTGGTGAATAATTATTATTTATTTCGCAATAATTTATTTGAAAACTAAATTTTATAAACGATGCGGGACTCAAAGCCACGACCGCTCGCGTTCCGTGCGAGTGATTGTGAGTCATGAAATCTTGTATGCTTTGTCCAACTCGCAGGTTGTGGTTTCAATTAATTATTTATTTATTTACAAATCAGCAGAAAAATTGTTTGTCTAACTATTAATGAACACACACATTATGATTACAATTCAGCTGCTAGTTACTTAGGTAACTATTGCTCGGTGATGGGTGACGGGTGGCAGGTGTCAGGTGAAAGGTGAACACCTCCAAACAGTTGGCGAATGGACGTTTCGCAAACTCGATACAGATTGTATCAAAAGTAAAAGTACCAACGTTTGTAATCAATATGTGGCAACATAACCGAGATTTTGTAATTTGTAAGACGAGAGACTGTAGAGTAATAGATTTTGAAGTTTTCGGTTAAACATTTAAACCTTTATATATAAACACTTGGTATACGTTAGGAAGCTACATCAGTTCGTAAAGGGTCATTGACAAGGAGGGCAGATCTGATAAGAAACTCCCAGCCCATCTTTTAAATCATATATCTAGTAAGCCTATAAATTAATTTAATATTATAAAATTTTTGGTTGCCTTCGCTGAACCCAACAAGAACCATCATGCATCATTATTTTATTAAACAATTTTTGGTAAACTTACAGCTAGATTAGCTATAGAAGGACCATTTAAAGTTTTCACAAATAGGAATGCATATAATTATGATATAAGAGTTATGTGGACAACAAAAACGAAGATTATTTAAGATGATACAGAAAAAATAACTAAAGACCAAAAATTTACAATGAAACCTGATTAAAAAAGTATATTATATCCTCTATATAAAGCCTTCTTTGTCAAGGAAATTTTCATATAGTTCTAGAACTTGCCAAATCAAATCAAATCAAAATCACTTTATTCATGTAGGTCAAGGAAAATACACTTATGAATGTTAAAAAAAAATTTTCTTATTGAATCTACCGCTACTTCGTAAAGGGTTGAGCTAATGAGAAGGAGTAGCAAGAAATTCATTGCCACTCTTTAATATCAAGACTAGCTGATCCAGCAAACGTTGCATTGCCGATATTAAAATCGCGATACAAAGGTAATTGTTGATCGTAGATAGGTAAAAATTTGAAGTTGTATGTATTTTTAATGCTGACTTATAATCAAACAAATTAAAAAAAAATGTCAAAAAATAAAAAATAAATCGTTTGGACCACCCTTAAGGGGGATGAAAAATAGATGTTGTCCGATTCTCAGACCTACCCAATATGCACTCAAAATTTCATGAGAATCGGTCAATCCGTTTCGGAGGAGTTTGGTCAGCACACCGTGACACGAGAATTTTATATATTAGATTTACATATTCATCGTTGTACAAATCATTTCAATAACAATATAATATTATGTAAAGTGATGCAACAAACATACTAAAACTTCAAATAGTCAATGCCTTACACGAGTAGGTATGTCAAAAAAGTAAATATTAATACAACAGTTACTGAGTATAGTAGCTGCATCATCCACATCATCATCATCATCAGCCAGAAGACGACCACTGCTGGACAAAGGCCTCCCCCAAAGATTTCCACGTCGATCGGTCCTCCGCTGCCCTCATCCAACGTATTCCGGCGATCTTGACCAGATCGTCTGTCCATCTTGTGCCTACCAACACTGCGTCTTCCGGGATTTGGTTGCCATTTGAGGACTTTACAGGCCCAACGGCCATCTGTCCGTCAAACTATGTGCCCTGCCCACTGCCACTTCTGTTTCGCAATCGTTTGGACTATGTCGGTTACTTTGTGCATCATCTACTCACACCGTAAATAAACAATGCTCAATGAGTTCTTGTATATCAATAGCCACAATTTAATCATAACAAAATATGGTCAATAGTAATTTGAGCCTGGTCATTAAACTATATAAAACTATTTATCAGAAAACGTAACAGAACGTAACACCTGATATTAATTGATACAGCCTGTATTACTATTTAGTGCGAAATTCTTAGCCGAATCTCAACTGCATTCGTCAGCTTAAAACATAATATCAGTATTATTGGCACAGTAATTTCATTCACTATGGCGATCAATGATGATCTATACAGTAAAGACAAATCAATCAAGTCATATAAAAACAAAGCCTAAATATAGAAACATGCCACAAATTACACCATAATAACCATCAAATGCTATATATGGGAGAAAACTGTGCTCACATTGTCTTTAAGCACACTTTTGTCGTTCCGCTATCAGACTGCGAATGATATGTCCTTATAATATGTGAATAAATAAAATAATAGACTCTTCTTATATTGTGCATACACATACACACATACACAAAGACACACACCCATTTTATATTTTTATTTATTATGATGTTTCACCAAAGATACTTTTTTAACTAGTTTCGGGATCAGGAGTCCACAATTTTCATATCAATGCAAACCCGTTTTTGAATTTAATAACATTTTACAAAAAAGCAATGCAAGTAATTAACTAGTAGGTATATTATATTATGTACATATAAATAACATAGTACATGCAATTCTAGTTATATGCTATGAGTGTGTAGAGGTGAAAATAAAATATGTTTAGAATAGAAAACATGTATTTGTAATATAAGTAATTGAAATTGAAACGAGACCAGTTTTAAACACAAATATTAGTTCCATCCAGATTCAACGGCCGCTATACAATATCTATTTTATACGCAATTGTGGGTGAAGTAACATATTATAAAATGATTCAATTTGAGTTTATAACGTATAATAACGATGACGCAAACTGAACCATATCGCTATACAATCGCGGAGAACAATACCAGGTATCTGGTAACTGGTCCCAAGATGTCGGCCAAGGTTCAGTGTTCGGACCTCGTGCTGCCGAAGTCTGACCAAGCGAGACGTTGCATGTCTTCACAACCTTGCCCGCTTGAGAATTTTTATTACATTTATTAAAATGTAAACAATACATATATTGCGTTAATAAGAACAATGGCAACAACCGAACCAAATAACAATTGGATTGAAAATCTCATTCTAGCATTCAAGTTACAAGATATTATCACTGTGCCTATGTACAGACTCAAGTCTGGCGAAACTGTTCTTGATTGTGATGTTTGTTTGATTAATAGTTAATTGTATTATAGATAGTAAATTATTATTTTAAGTTGTAGAGGTATATTGACCTATCTACCAGCCTTTAACGATCTGCATCGTCTTATCTTTAATTCAGCTTGCTGTTAATTACTATCGGTGTCAGAGGTAGGGATAAATATTATAACACTAGCTGAACCGACAGACTCTGTTCTGTCAATAAAAAAAATATGTAAGTATTCGGGCTATAATATAATCTAAGCTATCGGAAATGTGTAATCAAAGAAAATGAGTTAAAAATGAATGATTTTATAATATGTAATAATAAAATATATCGTATTTGTGTAAACAGATTTTGTTTACTTAACCGCTTTATAACTGTGAATTTTTTAAAGTATAAACATGGATAATGTATGTTATTATTAAGAGGTGGACATAATATGCCCTCGCGGACGTTTTTGTAGATCCAGATAAAATACACAATTCCACATTATTTTATTATATCTCAAATTGTTTAGACAGCGTTTTCGTTGAAAGCTCCCAAATGGCTTATTTTTTCCGACACCTCTAACAAATATCGTTAATCTATACAAAAATATATGTAACTACTTAACAAATTATATACGAAAACCTTCCTCGAGAACCAAGCTATCAACTGGTGAAATCAGCATGTAAATCGGTGCACAGAGAGACGTGGCGGAGGACTTTGATTTAAAATAATATGTAGTGACAACGAGCTGCCGTTTTCGTATCAATTCATAGATAATATCGGAATGTCTGTTTGTTACGTTGAAGTTGCTAACAAAGTGTTTATTGAAATTACTTTTATTGAGGCAACTATCACATATACTACTTTTTAAAAGATTCAATGGAGGATTAAACATTCTGGAAATACAAATAAGTAATGCTAATTTTAATTACATTCCTTGTGTTTCCTTAAAAATTGTGTGTATTTTTCTGTGTGCTTTTTATGAATGCACGGATTTGGATGAAATCTTTGAAACAGCTGGACCTGTGTTATCAGGACTGCCACCCTCGGTGTGTGCTAAGGCCTTTAATTTAGGCTACTTTTACTGTAGGCAATAAATCTGACTCAGTGGCCAGATTAACACAATCTTTAGGGTTCATATAACATAGATAGCATATACCGACCTGTCGATTAAAGGTTCGTCGGGAAAGCGCACTTTGCCGTCGATACGGGGGGAGGCAGCGGCAACCAGGCTCGGTTCCGATATACACCACGCTGCCACCATGTACCACACTGCCGCTGAAACATATGATGATGACAGACTTAAAGTCAGAAAGTTGCAAACATTATATATAGATACTTAAATGGCAAATTTTAATAGTAAGTAATCCTAAGTTCATCGTTAGTTGGAATGCTTAAGACCAGAACTGACGATAACATTGTGAATTTTTATGGTCTGGTCAGATTTCTGGTTTATAGAAAATTTGTGGATTATCCGAAAATTATCTTTATATTCTTAGCGGCAAATTCATTTTATTCATCACTAGCAAGAATATAAATATGCGTAGAAGTACGTAACAAGGTTTTTTTTAAAGAAAATAAGAGACGAGACGAGCCGGACGTTCAGCTGATGATAGGATCTACTTTAGATTAGTGTTACAGAGCTATATGACCAATATGGTAAAATTTGTTAAATACACGAAAATATCAGCTCTTTTTTTTGGATCATATCCTACAGATTGGTTATAATTATTATGATTTGGGGATTAAAATGGACTGAAATCCTAGGATCTATTGCGCCCCTGCTTGCGCTAGCACGCCTGTCTTCAACTCCCTGTGTCTGAAAAAAATGAGATAAGGAAAAGAATCGAGGCTACTAACTAGGAAACTTATTACTGTGCTGCAATTTAAATTATATCCTCGAGACCTATTACTTTTAAGAGGCGTAGGATCCTCAAAGGGTTTAGGCAAGTTAGTTAGTTAGATGATTTTGATGTCAGGATTTGATTTGTAATAGTTATGATAAAGACACGGTGTTTCGTGAGGGCAATCAGCGATGACGTGGTCGCATTGTCTCCGCCAGCTGGAAGGACGCGTGTGTAATTATACAAGCAACCCGTAATTGCGATCATTGCCTATTAGATGATTCACTCATCGCTTGCAATATTAAAACAATTTGATCAAGTAAATATTCAATGACTAGGTATATACTGCAATACAATCCCAGTGGGACGCTCTTTTGCACAGGATGCCAGCTAGGGCTATGGGTATCACAACGGCGCCTATTTCTGCCGTGAAGCAGAAATGTACAAGCATTATTGTGTTTCGGTCTGAAGGGCGCCGAAGCTAGCGAATTTACTGGGCAAATGAGACTTGACATCTTATGTCTCAATCTCTAATCTTATGTCCATTGCCCTCCTAGGAAAGAGTATACTCCCACCTTAAAGGCCGGCGCATCCCTTGACCCTGGAATTCGTGGATGTTGTAGCTCGTTTGCCCCTTATAAAAAAGAATTATGTTGAATGGTTTATGAAATCCGCCTTAGACCTAGGTGATACTCGGAATTATAAATGATTTTTCATGATGATTTTTAAAGTGAAACTTTTGTTGACTTAATATTTTTCGTCAATCTATCGCATGTTGCATTACAGCCGGCAATGGAATAGGGGTGATGTTGTATCTTTAATTTCAACTACTGCATTCAAATCAGTTTGGCCATGTAGTCTAAAACGCCAGATTTAAGCTCTGGCTCCAGAGAGGGAGCATGGGTTCGAATCCCTACTTTATTATGAATAAGTAAAGCATAATATACCTACCTAGTCTTGCCATAAATACTAAAACAAAGAAAAAAATTTCTTTTGAAAATAACATTTATTACTTTTACAGTGTGTTAGTTTGATACATATATATAAAACAATTTAAAATATAAAAAGCGTATTCCAAGTGGTCTCCAATGGCTGCAATATTGTCTTTTAAATGTTGAGGCCAGTTATCAATAGAAGCAAACAAGCTTTCCATGGGAATATTCTTCACTGCCAATCGTACGGATTGTTATAGAGACTCCAAATTATCATGGTGTTTAGAGCAAGCCGTATGCTCTAAAACTGACAATTATAATCCTGCGGATTAAGATCGGGACTAGACGAAATCTCGAGCAATTGCCAATTCCGTGGCCATGGAGGGCAAAGCCAAACTGGCTTGAAAGAAACTGGGCGTCATAAATAGAGCACGGCAATACTTCAAGCCGGCCCACATTCTAGCGCTCTACAAAGCGCAGGTCCGGCCTCACATGGAGTATTGCTGTCATTTCTGGTCTGGCGCACCCCAGTATCAGCGCGATCCATTTGACCGCGTGCAACGCAGAGCAGCTCGAATTGTCGGGGACCCAGTACTCTGTGAACGGCTGGATCACTTGGCGTTGCGTAGAGACGTCGCTTCATTGTGTGTCTTCTACCGCATTTATCACGGGGAGTGTTCCGAAGAGCTGTTCAACCTGATTCCTGCCGCCGAATTTCACCTTCGTACGACACGCCACAAGTTACGATATCATCCCCACCATCTGGATGTGTGGCGGTCCTCCACAGTGCGGTTTTCAAGGAGCTTTCTTCCTCGTACCACGAAGCTGTGGAATGAGCTTCCTTGTGCGGTGTTTCCGGGACGATACGACATGGGTACCTTCAAGAAAAGCGCGTACACCTTCCTTAAAGGCCGGCAACGCTCTTGTGATTCTTCTGGTGTTGCAGGAGAGTGTGGGCGGCGGTGATCACTTAACACCAGGTGAACCGTACGCTCGTTTGTCCTCCTATTCCATTAAAAAAAAAAAAGACGACGGCCAGTCTTCAGCTCTGATGAAGTCCGAAATGTTTCCAACCAAGACTGCGTAGACCGAGCTTTATGACCCGGCGCCGAGTCTTGCTGGAAGGAGTCTTAGTTATTGAACATGGAGTTGTTAAGAGGCTTCACTACCATCTCAAGAATAGTATTTTGATATACTTGTGCCGATGTTTTGATACCTTTTTCACAAAATGGCTCAGTCACTGGTTCATAGCTAGTACCACACCAACCATCACTGAAGTCGGATAGCGCTCACGTTGTACTCTGTCGACGAATTGGGAAGATTCCTTAGAGCTTTGAGCATAAGTACGGTCATTTTGTTTGTTAAAATGTTGCTAAATTGTAAAAAGAATCTGTGATCTCCCCTTGAGTACCGCTTCAGTAGTTGTTTTGATTTTACCACCATATTCTTTTTAAAATTATCCGTTAAGAAATGACTAGTACGTCTCTTACAGAGCGCAGGTCTTAAGTCATCTTTTAAAATACGCGACATGATTCTAGGTGCTATCTTCATCTCCCGAGTTAAAATCTTTTGGTTTGCGACAGGACTTCAAACCCCATTACTGCTTTAACCACCTTTTTCGTACGAACACTACGTTGACTGCCAGATATTTTTCTGTCACAAACTGATTTTACTAATACAAAGCGTATGGAGTGTTTTAAAAATGTTAAATTTCGGGAAGAAGGTAATTGTTGGTTTTAGTAATGATCATAGTGATTGCAAAGTTTGAAAAGTATTTTACATTTTACAATACTACGTCAATTACTGTTTTTGATCTTGTTGTTGATATATCGTTAGTAGTTGTTGTTGCTGAACTTTTTCAAATTAAATATGGGTTATATATTCCAAATCTCAATCAACGGTATCCGATGAAAAATTTACATTACACCTCTAAACTGCATTTGAACTCCTAGTACATCTTGCTAGGATGAAACATGATTTCAACCTCTATGAAAG
>CATIXQ010000023.1:870966-907066 GCA_949711755.1 Leptidea juvernica | reverse complement strand
CCTGTTGTCTATGTAGTAATACGTCGCCTGCATGCCGTCAGAATATATTAAGGTATACTCACGTCATACATAAGGCAATCCCTCCTTCAACTATGATCGCCTGGTACCAAAACACTGTGTAAAGCTTCCTATATCATTTTCTCCTGTTTATTATGTGTCCTGTCTCTCTCTGTCTGATTTTTCGTTTCATCGACTTTCAAATTACAACAATGCTAAAGTAGTTTTAACTTCAAAAATATTAAAATTTAATGAAGTTATTTTAAAACTGACCTTAAATATTTTTACTGTTTGTATTATATTATCCTATTTACCTTGCCTAGTGCGTGGGAGTTACTTACATACTAGATATGCAAGCATCAAGGATAGACTGACGCAACACAACCATTTCGGGATATAATATAACCTTTGTGAGGAGCCGCGGGTTAAGGTTACACCTTATTTCGATTTAATTTGAGGTTGGCGAGTTGAAATATTAAGTACCCAACCCAAAACAGTGTTCAAACCCACGAGCGAGATACGAATTTAAAGCTAAGTTGCAGAATGAAATAATTAGTTGTTTATGGTTATTTATGCAACTGTTGTTTAATAAGGGGTATTAAAACACGAATGTGGCTTTATAATAGTATCACATGAGTGTTTTAATACCTAATTATGAACAGTTGCATACAAGACTTTATCTACGAGTACACCCAGAATATGAATCCTCTAAAAGATTCTGAAACTAGTAGTAACCTAATATCATCCATTACTACAAATAAACTAAGTACTTATTAATGAAATAATTATTTTTTTTAGTAGTAATTTACATTTTGTATAGTGCAATAATTAAAATTCACTTGAATATTATGTTCTTTTGTAGCGTTTAAAATGAATCGCTCATTTTTTGTAAACAAAACAATAAAAATATCGAAGAAAAATGGCGGGGATTCGAATAACTTACTTTTTTTTTTACGGCGCGCGATGTACTGGTAGTGTGGAACGCGCGTAAACGAAAATGTTCTTTTTTTGAAATTCATACAGATACCACGCATCGAGCAATAAGAATGTGGCTGTCTGTTAAAACTCTTTGAGCATGAAGGGATCGAAAAAAAAAATAGGAGTGCTGTTATGAAATTCAGTACAACATTACAACACTCGTTTGGATGATGTAATGGTTATTAGAACATTGGGTGTTTTAATGTTGGCAATAAGCTAACTGTTTCAGAATCTTTAATACAGGATTTAAAGCATGGGTGTAGATAATAAATATTTGTGCAATGAAAGAAATCAATGTTATTTAATCTTATTAAACTTATATATAATTATACTTTATAGACTGTGAGTAAAAGCTTAACACAGTCGGTAAGAACTGACAAAATAAATTATGTAAGGATGTTTAATTTAAAAAAAAAAAAATAATTATACATCTTAATTTTTTAAAAATACTATTCGAAGAATTAAAACGCGTTTGTTTGTAACTGTATTTTTATATTAGAAGAGGACACTGTTAGTAAATTTTGCCATAAACCTTCCGAGGCAACTAAAGGTACTAAAATTCACAGTGACAATTATGAAAAATATCCCGACTCCTGTTAATCACAGTCCCCCTGAAAATGTCTGCCTAGGTCACGAAACGTTGGGTTAAAAATAATAATAATTAAAATGTAACATATACACAAAAAAATAATGTAAAAATACACCTACAATCAGATACGTTTCACTCCAATTCAAAAAAATTCAAATTTCGAATTCAATGTGACAAATGCGTTACTCAAAGAAGTACTTGGATTAAAATAAAAACTCCTTGGTAAAAGATTTAGATTGAGATGTTGAGAGATCCAGAGTGAAACTATTTTCTTTTTCTTAAAAATTTACAACTTTGATTGTTTTGTTTATTCGATTGGCTTTGAAAGTGTTCTTTTTTAAAAGAGTGGAACGAACGTAGCTGAAACATCTCGCAATATCAATCATGTGCTTGGAGAGAATACGTCCACCGTACTCCACTCCGTACCCTCTGCGGTTTTGTTTTAATCATTTCCGTAGAGGAAAATTAGACTTTTATTAATATGCCCTTAATAAGACTTTAATTAATTAATTATTAATTAAAGAAATATATAATTTACCTTTTGTTATTAGCTCCATTTTATGTCACAAACATTTATAACTGTTGATATTTAGTGTCAGCTCGGCGTGGTTGCGGGTACATTAGCTGAAGTCGGTAGAAGCTGGTTGCTGACTGCGTCCGCACTCAAAACAGAACTGAATGTGTTTCGCGACGCGATGGTCATTTCAGGGCGGCTTGCAGTCCGTTCAAACAGACGCAAGGCCGAACTTATACACCGAGAGATGCTGATTTTATATTTATTGTTTTTATTCTATTTTTGCAATTTTTGGGAAACTTACAACTAACAAATATTGCAAATTACTTCACTAAATATTGAATGCCAATTATAAGTTTCCACGTTTTACAACAGTTTAAAAGAAAATACAAGAATTAAAAGGATTTTTTAAAATAGCAAGCACACATATTGTAATCATACTATGTTAATAAAAGCATAAAACATAACAAAATGGTGAAATATATATATATATAAAGTTGAATGGTGGCTTGTCTTGAACTCATATTAAGCTGAATATTTGGCTTTGTTACAAATCTACAATGATTTCATTACACACATTTACATATTTTAAAAAAAGTTACAAAGAATATATGAAAAAATTTAAAGTTACACACATCACATGGATAAACATATACATAGTATCACTTAATCATTGAATTTGAATATCCGTTTTCCATTTTATTTGTTTTGTTAGATCCGTTCAGATTAATTTTATTTAAGTCTTGTTTCTCATGGTTGTAAGAGTTATGAGAAATATTACTAGACGACCTATGATGGAGCGAAGAAAAATGGCACCCTGGTCAAAATTAAACTCGTGATATTGAAACTTAAAAATGGAATTTGTCGCGTGACTGTATTCGTATTGCAATGTACACCGCTCAAATAATGCAAATAATTAATTTAAAAAGTTTCGTAAAGGTTGGTCTTGTTAATAGGTATGAAAATCAAGGGTTACTTATCAATATGTCATACCTAAAAACAAATAACTTCTTATTTACTGTCTTTGAAATACAAGTGTTCACCTATTCAATGTGTAATTAAATAATTATATAACAAGTAACTATGATTTATTGAAGGCCGGAAAGGTCAGATTTAGCTTTTCTTATCAAAAACAATATAGGAGTAACTTATTAAAGTACCAATAAATATTAGTAGTTGACTCTTACGCTATGATGTTTTGGGATGATTGCACTAATCCTCTAACAACAATAATTGTTAGGATTTAGGTAACATTATGACGTCACCCGCTAGAAACAAGGAAACTGACGGATTCTTCAGAGTACTCATCGAGAAATCATTAGATACTGAAAATATTAATTATTACAAGATTTAGGCTTTATGTAAACGGGCATTAGATTGCTTCTTGTCATTTTTCTTCAGATGCCTCAAGGCTAAAACACAATAGTAGATTGTTCACCGAGGGTCGAAAGAATCAATTCCCGTTCCAATTCCTCGCTGCGCTCGGGCGGCTATAGTCCGAGTAGGATTGATTTTTTTACCCGTGTTAAACACTCTACTTTTCATTTCGAATATGAGGAAAATAAAACTATTTGTTTCTCTAAGCTATTCATAGATAATATGTAATAATATTAGTAGTACCTATTTAAAATTAATTGTCAAATTAGGACAATTTATGTCCACTTTTTGAATTTTAAATATGGAACTCACCGCGTAATTTTTGCGGCGTATTCCGCTCAAAGATGTTTGCGCTAAGTTCAAACTGGCTGTTTAGAAAGTCACATGGCCGCAGCATTTTTTTATTAGTTTTTCTTTTAAATAAATCTCTTCACAGCTGACAGCAGTTCTATTTTTAAAGTTCATTCCGGCCCTTAGGTGGGAAGTAATTTGTATGAGTTTTTCCCTCGCGGTGGAGGGAAGCAACATTTTCTACCCAATAATCAGATCAAAACAACAATACTTTCCGAGTATGAGAAATTAAAAGATATTATATTTCTTCCGCCGAGACCAAGACTCATGCAATTGGTTCGAAATATCGGCATCAAATTGATAAGATATATATCAAATCAAATCAAATCAAAATCAGTTTATTCACGTAGGTCACGGAAATGACACTTATGAATGTCAAAAAAAAATATTATTGAATCTACCGCTACTTCGTAAAGGGTTGAGCTAATGAGAAGAAGCAGAAAGAAACTCATTTCCACTCTTTTATATCAAGATTTACATTTAAGTACATCGATTTACAAATCATTTCAAATTACAATATAATATGTAAAATGTAAAATGATGCAACAAACACACTCAAACGTCAAATAGTCAATGTCTTACACGAGTAAGTCAAAAAAGTAAATGTAAATTAATACAAAAGTTATTGAGTACAGTAGCTGCATCATCCACATACACCATAAATAAATAAATAATCGTGAGTACCCGTCATAATATTTACAATGTTAATGCGATGATAAAAGTATAAAAAAAATACATATTATTTTTTGTTTTAAAAGCATTTTAGAATTTAGAAAGAACCCGTGTTAGGCTTCTTTGCACAGGATGCCGGCTAGATTATGGGTACCACAACGGCGCCTATTTCTGCCGTGATGCAGTGTAAACATTATTTTGTTTCAGTCTGAAGGGCTCTGTAGCTACTGAAATTACTGGGCAAATGAGACTTAACATCTTATGTCTCAAGAAGACGAGCGCAATTGTAGTGTAGTTGAGAATTTTTCGGTTTCTCAAGAATCCTGAGCGGCACTGCATTGTTATGAGCACGGCGTGTCAATTACCATCAGTTAAACATCACTCTTTCCATCACTCCTGTTATTGCAATAGCTGCAAGAGAGTATGGGCTCAGGTGAACACTTAATATCAGGGAATACACCTTCATTTGTCATCCTCATAAGAACATATTATGTCAGAAACTCACCGTAAACTCTTTTTAATCGTAAAGCATTTGTCCATCTTTAGACAACGCACTAGATATTTGTTTTTAGAATTATTGTTGAACGATACTTCTATCGTTAATTATGGCAAAAACAATATTGGATCGCATGAATTATGTCAGCGTCAATTATTTATATAATAATAATATAATATTGACACACTTTTACACAAATTATCTTGCCCCAAACTAGGCATAGCCTGTACTATGGGTACAAGACAACGATATATTTAATACAATATACTTTTTTAAACATACATAATACATAAATATAAATAAACATCCATGACTCGGAAACAAACATCTATATCATCGTAATATAAATTATTGCACCTTCCGGGATTCGAACCCGGGACCTCTCTAGCTTAGTAGTCCGGGTAACTAACCATTCGGCTATATGGCTCGTCAATATATAAATTTATTTATTGTTAATTAAAAAGAAATAATTGTAATGAATAAAGTGCCTATGTACAAAAAGGATTTAGCATCTGGAGCCGATCAAGGAGTACCTGTATTTCGTCAAAAAAATGCAATACCCGGTTATTTATATAGACTAGGAGATCACATTAAAACATTACGTGAAAAAGGTACTAAAGCTTTGGTACCTGCAAATATTCACTAGAAAATATAATTGTACTTATATTATAAACGAACCGATCGAGTTACTCAGCCCGATATGAAAGTAATGCGCACAGATCACCTGTATACAATCAAGGTCCGGACTCAACCATATACGGCCGAGAAAACAGTACCTGCACTAATTGTGGTGTAGGTGTCGCACCTCAACATTATAATTGGGAATGTGATCACCTCGGACTAATAAAATTAGTGAGAAAGAAAAATACAAATATGAATATACATTTAACCAGTGTGGTGTACCTCAAGGAAGTGTCCTGGGGCCTATTCTATTTTTATTTTATATAAATGACATTATAGACGTTACAAATAATAAAATATTTCTATACGCGGACGATATTTCGATAATTTTTTAATCTGATAATAAAAACTTTATATTATGAAATTTAACAATGAGATTATAAATAATATGGACAAAATGATTAAATGGCTTGGTGTGAACAATCTTAAAATAAATCTAACTAAATCGAAGTACATGACATTTTCAAATGTTCTACGTAATAATTTAAAAATAGAATATAATGACGTCATTATGGATGAAAAAAAGGAAACTTCATTTTTAGGTATTATTTTAGACAATGAACTTAAATGGTTTCATCACACATAAATGAGGTCTGTGGTAGAGTAAATAAATTTGTTTATGCACTGAGGCGCCTACGAAAGATTACAGATTTAGGTACCACACTGTCAGCTTACCATGCTCATATTATATTGAGATACGGTATTATAATTTGGGGTAATGGCGTAAACATCCAAAAAGCATTTATTACACAAAACAAATGTATCCGTGTGATTTGTGGGGTAGGTCCGTACGAATCGTGTAGACCGCTGTTTATTAAACTAAAATTGTTAACCATGCCATGCCTATACATTGACGAAATAAGCATTTTTGTAAAGAGATATAAATATCTTTTCACTAGTGCCAAGGAAATGTATGACCGCAACCAACGATATCCAAATAGACTTGTTTACAAAAAAGCACCCAGGCCTACTTTGTTTACTAAAAATTGTCATGCCATGTGTATTCAAGTATTTAATAAACTTCCCGATGCTATTAAAATGTTGAATATCGGTCCTTATAAAACTCAATTATATCAATGGCTAATTAGTTACAATTTTTATGCTGTATCCGACTTTTTAAATTTGTGATTTTCTTTTTTTATAATCTTGTGTTTAACTTTGACTACATAATATGTATATGACATGTATATTTTGTGTAGATGCTAATAATATAATGTAGCAATGAAATATTATGTGCTGTAATCTTAGAATTTTATTATTATATAATGACATGGAGGTAATGTAATTTGCATGCCCCTTTTGGCTAATGTGTTGATTCGTATAGAATTATTTTATTAACTTGTATACACACATTATGCAAATAAAGAATTATTATTATTATTATACTTATTTGGTATTGCGGCCATGTTTGAATTTGGCGGCAAGGATCAGGTCAAACAGCATTTCGAATCTGCATTCGCCTCTGTTAAATACGTTGGATGACACACCATGTAGGTCTAAATACAAATTCAAATAAATCACATGGTGCTGAATCTGCCAATGGATGCTACTTACGTTGGTCTCAGTCAAATGATTCAGAGATTAGGACAATATTTGTATAAGTTTTACGTTTTGTTAGAAATGCAATTTTCGTAATGGTTTGGATTTATAAAACTTTTATTTTCCAGTGTAGGAACATGGCCTCCAGGATTTCACTTATTTGTTCATTTGAGCAGGGATCAGATTTCGAATGTTGGAGGTTTTGTAGTAATTGACCTATCCAGGTTATAACTACCAGAGAGGACGAAATCTTAAAATCCATCTGGAAAGCTGGCATAACGTGGCTCGTTGCAGATGCCTAAGCATGTTTACTACGAAGACGTGTAGCGAAGAACGCCAACGCCGGGGAAACCCTAAGGTCTACCGAACTGTTGCGATTGCGGAGCGGTTCTTCTTGACCCACTTGGTGTTGAGAAAAACCCTCATTATTATTACTGCGATGCAATTATATTTCACGCCTGCTTGATAATAATTTATAATATGTATAAAGCAATTACGAATACACGAATACTTAATAATATTTTGATTATTTGTTCGATGAATATACAAGATGGTAGATCTCATAACCTAGTTCAAATTATGTTGATATTTAAGCTGATGATTTAAGAGTTGTTGGTAATAATATGTAGGAGATGAGTGTACCTACGCAATAAAAGCGTAATATCCATGTATACAAATAGTTATGCTAAGTATAATTTAAAACGGGAAAAAAATATAAAAGTAAGCGGAAAAATTGTATATTATTTTTTTATATTATTTATAACACACTATGTTAAGTCTCATATCTAATAATAAATTAATGAAGATTTTTCCTTTTATACGAAATAATTCTCTCAATTTTTTTCTTTACCTAAGTTGTTTTACCTTTTAATAATAAAAATTATAGATTAATAATGAAAAATAAAATTTAATGAATAAACACTTTTGTCTCAAGTCACGAATACGATACACAATACTTAATACCTAGGTAACACTGAAAATGTATAGAAAATGAAAAACGGCTTAATGTAGAAAGTTGCCAATACTTTTAGTGTTTTTCGAAGTAAACTCCGCCCTTCTCAACACATCATCACATTCGATGTAACCACCGAGAAAAGCAGTGGGTTCTTCTTATTATTCCTGAGGCTAGGGTTACTATGGATGCGAATTCTGATGAAAAATTGTTCTGACGAGTTCTGACGGATTCGTCAGAAGAAACAAACGCCTGGTATCCAATGACAGTGTTTACACTGTCAACGACGAACGCGTCAGAACATGTACGACGTCGTCAGAACCACTCGAGCGTTCAAACGAGTTTGAATTTTTCGCACGACCTGCGTCTGCGAATTTCGAGTGATTTGGTTTCCACCATAGATAACGATAAATTGATCAGTGTCGTGTACGAGAACAGGGATATGAGAGACAAAAATTATCACAACAGAGATATTTCTCGGCAAAAGTGGGAGATCGTTGCTACAGAACTCAGCAGTAGGTAAATTTTCTTTATTTTGATGTGGGGTTTACGTTAATTAGGTACATGAGCAATTAGAATTGATGTTTACATTTTATCTATCAAGATCATGACTTGTAGAGCTATAGATTATTACAGTAGGTTGTATTGAAACAGAATTTAGCGTTAGGGGTCACTACGCTTTCACCGCATCAGGGCTCGTAAAGCGAATACCTCGAATTTTATATTTAGTTCTTAGGAATAAATAAAAGTCGCAGGGCGCCAGGTCAGGACTATATGGCGGATGACTCTTTATCTCGACACCTGCCATAGTCAAATATATAACAGTCCGTTTTGCGAAGTGCGCTGAAGCATTGTCGTGGTGAAGGATGTTCCTGCGTCGAGGGCGCTGCTGTCGATTTTTTTCCAAGACAATAGGCAAACAGCGATTGACATACCAGTCTGAAGTAACTGTCCTTCCATCTTTTAGCACAACTGTCGCAAATGACCTTTCCGACCAAAGAATGAGGCAATCATCCTTTTTCCTTGACTTCTTCCTTTCTTTACCTTAGTTGGCCGATCCTCGAAAGGAAACACCCACTGAGCTGATTGTCTTTTCGTTTTGGGTTCATAGCTTTCATCACCTATAACGATGTCAATACAGCATTTGAGGTACCGCCGTTGAATTTATCTAACATTTGGCGACACCAGTCCATGCGAAGGTGTTTCTGGTCGGTTAAAGTATGCGCAATCCATCTGGTATAAAGCTTCCTGACGCCTAAATGTACGTGTAATATTTTTTGAACTTGACTCATAATAATGCCTAGGCTTGCCCATATCTACTGATAGGTCACTCTCTATCTTCCTTTATCATGCGTCGCACAGCAGTGATGTTATCTTCAGTAGTCGCTGTTAAAGGACGTCCCTCACGCGGATCATCATTGAGATTGCTACTTCCACGCTTAAACTCGTTAAACCAATTGTAAATAGTGGCACGAGATGGGGCTTCATTAAAAAATGCTAATCGCAGCCTATCATAGCTTTGTTGTTGAGTAAGCACACAACGAAAGTCATAATAAATCATTGACCGAAAATTTTCTCTCGTTAGGTTTATTTTCACATGTAACAAGAGTTTTAGATTTGCCGCCAATTCACAAAAACAAATGAATGCAATATACCACATTAGGTTACCAAAGAGTTCTAAAATTGAAAATTCTAAAAAAGTTTTCATTAGCAATGTTTCTAACTGGCCAGTTCCAAATATTTTCAGTGTTAACCACGTATAATCTAAATCTAAACACTAGAAATAACTACAAGCACTATAAGTAACCCCTACTAGGCTCTGTAAAATAAACAATTCTTTTGCATGCAAGGGTATTAAATTTGACAATAAATTACCAAAAAGTGTATCTGAATTATCAATAAATAAATTTAAATATTTTATTAAACGCAGACTTATGTCGAAGGATTTTATTACAGTATTAATTATTACGTAAACGACATTACAATATGGAATTGAATAGTATTATAGTTTTTTTTTATGGATTTTATGGTTCAGCCTTGTATTGTTTTACTGGATTGCATTATTTTAAAAAATACGAGGTGTGTTCAAAAAATAACGAGAATTTTTGTTTTATGAAAAAAATCTTTATTTATTCGTCAATATGTATTTTGTCCCCTTCAAAGTAATCCCCCTCGGATATAATACACTTGTGCCAACGCTTTTTCCAATCCTCGAAACACTTTTGAAACTCGATCTTTGTAATAGCTTTTAGTTCTTTCAGCGATTCGCTTTTAATATCATCTATGCTTGTAAAACGACGGCCTTTTAATGTTCTCTTTATTTTTGGAAATAGAAAAAAGTCACATGGAGCCATATCTGGCGAATATGGAGGCTGAGGCATCGTTACAGTTTTGTTTTTGGCCAAAAATTCACGAACAAGCAATGAAGTGTGACCAGGTGCATTATCGTGGTGCAAAAGCCATGAATTATTTTGCCACAAATCCGGGCGTTTTTTTCGGATTGCTTCACGCAAACGGCGTTGAACTTGTAGGTAGTACTCCATATTGATTGTTTGACCTTGTGGCAAGAATTCATGATGCACTATGCCATTAAAATCGAACACAATGAGCATAACCTTCACATTCAACCGCGCTTGTCGAGCCTTTTTCGGTATCTGCGATCCAGAATGCCTCAACTGGGACGGTTGAGCCTTAGTTTCGACATCATATCCGTAAACCCATGTTTCGTCACCTGTTATAACACGTTTTAGTAGTTCTGCATCGTTATTAACTTCATTAAGCGACTCCTGAGCAACTTCCATTCGCCGCTATTTTTGTTCGAAATTTAACAATTTTGGAACGAATTTTGCTGCCACACGTTTCATACCCAAAACATCCGAAAAAATTTCATGGCATGAGCCAACTGATATGCCAACATCATCAGCGACTTCTCTGATTGTGATTCGGCAATCGTTCATAACCATTTCTTTCACTTTTTTCACGTTTTCATCGGTTGTTGATGTGCTTGGGCGTCCGGGTCGTTCGTCATCTTCACCGTTTTCGCGGCCATATTGGAAACGCTTATACCACTCGTAAATCCTTTCTTTACTCATAGCAGACTCACCATATCCCTTTGTTAAAATTTTACAAACTTTACTACACTTTATTTAATTTTTTACGCAAAATTGAATACAAATTCTTTATCCATTTTTTTTCACAATTGAAAATCGCCGAGCTCGAAAAACACGTCTAACGTTAGCGGCTGCCATTCAAAAAGTAAGCAATGAATATTGCTGAAAAATTTATCGTACTTCAGGGGCATGTGTACCAACATAATAAAAAAATATTTTATACAGGCGGACTCTCCAAACCCGCGAAATTTAAAAATTCTCGTTACTTTTTGAACATACCTCGTATGTACCTACATATAATATGTTAAAGTTTTTCTGTAATTAACATGTATTTGAATCGTATTTTTAGTGATTGAAGTTGAAGAGCAATCTTTTGTTTTTATGCCAATAAAATATTTTTGACTTTGGCTTTAATCAAATCCACATCCGGGTTTAAAAACAATATTAGGGATTGCGTTTCGGAATTTTTTTTTTATTGGTCTTGTTATTTTTATATATATTGTTATAAAACATATAAAAAATTAGAATATGATATGTTACCTTTATGTCAATATTAGCAACATAAATAAACTTCTAATACTTATGTCGGGTTTGCGGCCGGAGTAATTAGTCATCCTATCAGCTGGCCACATTTAAAACACACTAATTAAAATATACCAATACCATAAATAATAATGTACAGTACGAACAATGATGTTATAATACATTCATTATTTTATTTCATTATTTATTTATACTATTAATCATTTACAGAAAGATTCTTAAAAGCTAACAGAGTCCCGCAAAACTATTTGGAGAGTTTGTCTGCAGGATCAAGTCTCTTGTTATACATTATTCGTTACAGCCTGTGTTGACTTTTGATTGATTATCTCTCCGATCATTTTTAGTGTTAATTTTATGTAAGGCGTTATATTTTTGAAAATGTTATTATTTCCTCACCTGAAATTTCCATTTCCTTGTTATTTTATTTTATGGTTTATGGTTTAAGAATCTTTATTTCTCAAAATAATTAACAATTCACTTACTGAGAAAACTTAAATTATCTTAAAAGTAAAAAATAAGTAATTTACGTACAAAGCAAACGAGTATGAAAAGTAACAAAAGAAAGGTTCACTAATATCTAATAGTTTTTTTTTTTTGGAATAGGAGGACAAACGAGCGTACGGGTCACCTGTTGTTAAGTGATCACCGCCGCCCACAATGTCTTGGAACACCAGAGGAATCACAGGAGCGTTGCCGGCCTTTAAGGAAGGTGTACGCGCTTTTTTTGAAGGTACCCATGTCGTATCGTCCTGGAAACACCGCACAAGGAAGCTCATTCCACAGCTTTGTAGTACGTGGAAGAAAGCTCCTTGAAAACCGCACTGTGGAGGACCGCCACACATCCAGATGCTGAGGATGATATCCTAACTTGTGGCGTGTCATGCGAAGGTGGAATTCGGCGGCAGGAATCAGGTTAAACAGCTCCTCGGAACACTCCCCGTGATAAATGCGGTAGAAGACACACAATGAAGCGACGTCTCTACACAACGCCAAGTGATCCAGCCGTTCACAGAGCACTGGGTCCCCGACAATTCGAGCTGCTCTGCGTTGCACGCGGTCAAATGGATCGAGCTGATACTGGGGTGCGCCAGACCAGAGATGACAGCAATACTCCATGTGTGGCCGGACCTGCGCTCTGTAGAGCGCTAGTATGTGGGCCGGCTTGAAGTTTTTCCGTGCTCTATTAATGGCGCCCAGTTTCTTTAAAGTCAGTACAACAAAATATAACAACACACTAATAATATGAGAATCGGTGAGTAGTCACAATAATTACAATTTGCCACAAACCACTAGAACAATAAATGAAATATGGCAGCACGAACAACGTGAACAGAACCGGATTTTATTTTAAAGATCTAATTTTTTTTAGATAAGTTTAAAGTTATTTTTTTCTTTTCTTTTTTCATTAATTATAATATGGATTCTGTTTATATAACGAGAATGTAAATGGCAATTCTGCTTATATTTATAAACAATATTAATATTTAAATAAAACAGTTATAGTGTCATTATATTAAGATAGATAGATAGACACGTATTGCATACCAAATAGACTGAAAATAAAATATATGCTTAATCATAGACATATTATGTACGTCTTATCGCAAGCACAGAGTTGGGATAACGTAAAATTATCTTATAGCCTTTTCTTCAAGACAACTCAAAAAGATACAAAAATACTGAATATTACAAGTTATTTTGGTACGTAATCCAATATTTTAATTCATTTTTATTTAAATAATCGTTAGCTAATAAGGCGGTCAGGTAATGCACTTCTGATCGATTCAAAACACAATTTTAAATGTCTGTTTCTGTTTATATTGTGTATTTTCAATCTCAATAATTAATTATGGTTAAAATATACTTATTTACTTTACAAAACATTAAAACAAAATAGAAAAAGTTATCTGCATCGGCCGGGAATCGAACCCGGGCCGCCCGCGTGGCAGGCGAGCATTCTACCACTGAACCACCGATGCTTGAATACTAAGTTGAAAATTATAGTAATGTACTTGATTGTGGCCTCAATTTTAATATAATCATCTTCTAATGAATACAATATTATAATATTGACTCAGCAGTTTCTATTTTAAAAGTAAGTAATAATTATAATTATTGCAGATTGGTACCGAATATGGAAGTTATAATTTAACTATTCATCATTATTTGGGCCGTACATAGTAACTATGTTGTTTTAAAGTTGATTCATGTGTGATTTAAGTCTCATATTATTGAAGTGAAACTTCTTTAGAATCGTTGTGATTTCAAACCGGATGCAACGGATAATACGACAGGTAAGAGACACAAATACAAAAATGTGTAGGATGAAGCCGGCAAAGAATGAGACAAAAATATGCATACTATTGAAGTGAAAACTTCTTTATCATCGTTGTGATTTGTAAGTCGATGAAACGAAAAAGCGACAGTAAAAAGAGCAGTCACATCAATTGAAATATTTAACATGGGAGATAATGAGGTAGGAAGCTTGATACAATGTTTTGGTACCAGGCGATCATAGTTAAAGAAGAGATTGTCTTAAGTATGGCGCGAGTACTTATACCTTAATATATTCTAACTCCAAGCGCACGACGTATCTACATAGACACCAGGAGAACATATTATTATATATATTAGTGGTGGTAGGAATGTCGTTCATGCACCATACAGGTTTCACTTCTGACATGTGTAGGTACTTTGTACGCACGCAATGTTTTTTTTGATAATAACTATAATTATTATATAATACATATATTATATAATCTGTCTACAAAAATCTGTGTATTCTATGCCTTTGATTTTATTGGTCTGGTGAGGCATGGTTCACATTTTTTTATGGAAAAGGAGTGTCACCTGGTGTTAAGTGATCACCGCCGGCAATGTGGGCTCTTGCAACACCAGAGGAATCACAGGAGCGTTGACGGCCTTTAAGGAAGGTGTACGCGCTTTTTGAAGTATGTCGTATCGTCCCGAAAACACAAGGAAGTTTATTCCACAGCTTTGTAGTACGTGGATGAAAGCTCCTTGAAAACCGCACTGTGGAGGACCGCCACACATCCAGATGATGGGGATGATATCTTAACTTGTGGTGGCCAAGGTGGAATTCAGCGCATTCACATACAGCAAAAAAAAAAAATGGCAAATGAATATAATAAGTTATGCTTACTACCCTTTTACACGCTACGCTACATATACTCTATCTCTTTCGCTCCATTCGTTACATGTGGACTGTAAGGAGAGTTGGATGACGGTATGTTTGCTGCAGGGTACGGGCACATTGCGCCCAAGACGCACTCGGGCAAGGTGGCTACCATCTTCTACGCGATCCTGGGCATCCCACTGATGCTGCTATGTCTCTCCAACATCGGCGACGTCATGGCCTCCTCATTCAGGTAACTCCCTCACGCACACTTAGCGTTAATATTGAGGGTATTTGTAAATTATTTAGTTAGAAATTTTGTTCAAATAATGTTTATTAGCACCTAATTGTTTATGCTTTTGTTTTATTTTGTTTTTTTCTACATAATTAATATTTTTATGTAGTTTTAAGTTTTTTCGATCGTTTTTATGTAGTTTTGTTTTTCATTTATAATTAATTAAGTATTACACTTCAAATTTTAATAATATAGTGTATTCCGTCGACCTTTTGTACACGAAAGAATTTTGATTTGTATTTTTTTTTGTAAGAAATTAAATAAATAAATAAACACACACAAATACACATGCGCACACATACGCATGCTATGGTTACTATAACAACATTATAACCTCACACTGGCCATATTTATAAACGTTTTCTTAGCATAACTATTTAAAATATTATAATGCGCCAAGTGTGATTGTAAAAGGGGTTAGGTTGGTTGAAATTTAAACGCACATAATAAAACTGTTACATATGTATTTTAAAGTTTCCACTTAGAGTTACTATAATCACTTATTATTAAAAATTAAAAGACAATTAGGACATAGTACCCCTTACAATTCACATTAAGGCGACACTAAATGCCAGCAACCTTGAGCAAATGGGAGGAGCTTGTTTCATTCCCGAGTCCCGACAAGTGACAACTAGCGACCTCACAACGAACATTGCCGTGGCCCGTGGCACAACGAACCGACTCTCGTGATCTTGTACTATAACAATATTATTATATTATTCTTTGCCGCAACGTACGGTTTGAATTTACGTAGAGTAACCATACGTTTCAAATAGACTGTTATACCTGATCGTAATCTCTATCCTAAATGCCTTATAGAAATTAGCGCACTGGCTTATATGTATAGGGCACGACCGCCTACCGTGATGATGCTACAACTTACACGAATAAAGTTAACTAAAGATCTCAATATTATATGCTATTAGTAATTTCTAATCAGTGATAATTATATGAAATAAAATTAGTTAGTTAAATAAATGTAATAATTATTAATTGGGATATCTTATGGCAGTTCCTGACGTTGGTAGCGCTTGTTAGCTATTAAGGCGGGGGACCGAGCCAATGGCCTTGAGGAATCGAGCGGAGCTAGGTTATCTCTCTCGCACAATATCGCCATAGTTTTAATTCAGAATTAGAAGCTTTTAATTTATTACAAACATGTATTATGTTTTTACAAAACTAACAAAACTATGTCATGTTAAATAGTATTGGTGTACAATTAATACAATTTTCATCTAGATTGAATGATTAGCATGGCTTCAACTGTAAAAGTATTTAAGTGATTTTATTTCGAACAAAATATAGAAATTTAAAGAAAAAATTAAGTTTCTTCTCATAATGTGTAGATATATATATTTTTGCTAAAATATAAGCTTTGTATAAACCGTCAAGAAATGGTTTCAATTTTGCGCTATTTTGGCGATGCCTTGGGATAGATTATGCGGAGACTAAATATTTAAATATTAGTCTCTCACTGTTTCTAACATTTTTTAAATTAGGATTTGGCGATATTTGGAAGGGCGAAATTATATTACCGATTTCGTCTCACAGTATATGTGAAAAGAAAAAAACTTCATCAATCAAAATTGTAGTTACAGGTATACTACAAAATGTTAATGTAAATCAAAGTCGCTATTAGCGCCCACAATATATTTATAGCAAAAGTTTCTTCCCGCGTCACGTTCAACTGTTTACTGTAATGTAGTTTATGATTAAGTGTTTGGTATGACGATTTTTTTATTTTGTTCGATATGAGGACAAAAAGGCGTGTGTGTGTACTTCGGTATACATGCAAGAACTTATAACTTCTTTGGGCGTAAGAATGTAAGTATATAAATCTTTTAAAAAATCCTCCTGCTATTTTACGTTTTATTTTAATGAAAATAAGGGACGAGACGAGCAGGACGTTCAGCTGATGGTAATTGATACGCCCTGTCCATTACACTGTACTGCCACTGAGGATTCTTGAAAACACCGAAAATTCTAAGCGGCATTACAATGGCGCTTGTCACCTTGAGACTTAAGTTCTGTATCGGTTTTGCCGACCCTTTGTAAAAATTTTGAAAAAATAATTTAAAGCCAAATGCTTACTTACTTTAACTCTCATAAGTTACTTCATTTGAAACAATTTGGCTTTACTAGGGGACGTACAACAACGGATGCAGGTGTTGAGCTGATCAAGAATATTTTTGATGCCTGGGAGGAATCGCAGAATGCACTTGGCATCTTCTGTGATTTATCTAAGGCTTTTGATTGTATTCAACATTCAACGCTGATCAGGAAACTATACCACTATGGCATAAAAGGAACTGCGCTCGATCTTCTGACTTCATATCTAAACAATAGAATTCAGAGGGTCGACGTGAATGGCAGGAGATCTCTTGGGACTCCTCTCAGTATGGAGGTACCACAAGGGTCTCTTCTTGGACCGTTCCTCTTCCTTATCTATATAAATGATCTTCCTAATCTTATAGAGAAAAAACATAAGGTAGTATTGTTTGCGGATGACACTTCACTGATTTTCAAAGTGAAAAGACACCAAGCTATGTATGACGAAGTGAACGATATTGTATCTGACATCGTGTACTGGTTTAGCACTAATAACCTATTGTTAAATAGCAAGAAAACTAAATACATTAAATTTACCGTACCAAATGTCAAAAATGTAAATGCAAATGTTTTGTTAAACGGAGAGGTTATAGAACCGGTGGAATCTGCTATATTTCTTGGCATAACTCTAGATTCAAATTACAATGGGGCCCCCATTTTGAAGGATTGGCGAACAGACTTAGTTCTGCAGCATACGCGGTTAAAAAGATTAGACAATTAACTGACATAGATACGGCGCGACTAGTATACTTTAGTTATTTCCATAGTATTATGTCCTATGGTATATTGCTATGGGGCAACGCTGCCGATATTAATACAATATTTGTGCTGCAGAAGAGGGCTATTCACGCCATTTATAACCTAGGTCCTATAGAATCATTGAGAGCAAAATTCAAAGAAATTAACATCTTGACTGTTGCTTCTCAATATATTCTTGATAATGTAATGTATGTTCATAGGCACATAAGTGAATTTGTTAACAACAGGAATAGACATAAACTGATGATGCCTACTACTCGGCTAAGTCGAGTTAGTAAGTCTTTTGTGGGGCGATGTGTATGCTTTTACAACAAGATCCCAGAAAATATTCAAAACAAAAGTATTACGTTATTCAAAAGAATTGTTAAAAAACGTTTGTGAGGTAAAGGTTACTATAACATAATTGACTTTCTTAATGATACCACAGATTGGGAATGGAGCGACCGCCCTCAGGCTATTAAATAATAAGTTTAATTGTATAATGTTACTTTGTTACTTTGTAAATGTTACTTTAATTGTAAACATATTTTTGATGAAAAAAAGCCCGCTGAGTTTGTTGCGCCCATTCTTCTCAGGCCTGAGGCATTCATTTTGGAATGGGTGGTAGTTTTTTTGACTTTCAATAAGTGATTTCACATCCTATTTTGAATAAAAATATTTGAATTTGAATTTGAATTATTAAATACAACCAATAAAAATATTTTTACATATACTGCATAATTTGTTTAAATAACGTTTATAATATTGTGATTATTTTTATACAATTAGAGAGAAAAACTTTTTTTTATATTTAGAAACTTATAACATACTGAAATGTGTTTAATTGTCCTCCTTGGTTGTGAGTGGTTGTGGTACAGTAGACATATGAGTTACAAGAAGCTTGGTAGCTAAAGCACAAAGTATGATACAATTTGTCTAGTTGACCAGCTAACGTCGGGGCTTCGAATTTGGGTGTCAAAAGCGCAAGCATCGTAAAGATTCACTCCGATCATTTTTGCTAACGTGTCATAAGAAGTATTAGGTACATCAAAAGATGAAAATTTTCAGACTGACCTATTAACATTGTGAAATATGCAATACTAGCTGATGCCCGCGACTTCGTCCGCGTAGATAAAAGGTATTAAATAATAATAAGCTAGTTTGGAATTGAAGATTATCTCCTGTCCTATTCCAGTTCCGGTTCCCGTGTTCGCTCCGTTTCCAACATATTATATGAATCTTATATCGAGTAAGATTTAAGAAAATTCAACTTCATTCAAGAAAAGTTCTGAGGTTGCCATAATCACTTTAAGAATTAAGATTAGCGTAATTATATTTAGGCCTATTACTTCGGACCGTGTTTTCACGGGCACGGATCGGCTTCGGATTGGACGTAGTGCGAAAGCTCTCTTAGATGATACTAAAAAAAACAACACAGGGTAGTAATAAGTATTTACTGCTCAGATAAGCGACAATTTTCGCATAGAAAGATTGCGTGTTCCAAGCAAATGTGACTCGAACACACAATACAAATATATTTTCATTTGCAATCCTTTTTTGGGACACATATAACAACGTCTTTTAAAATCAGCACAAAGTGTTTTTTGGGTGGAGGGCCGGATGGTTACCCGAGGTGAGTCTGATTCTTTTGCGAAGGCTCACAAGAAGACGTAAATTATCTTTTTTTTCAGCTTGATATCTAAGCGTTTTAGTTTATCATTTGTGTTCACCTTTTCGATAAGATTTTACTCCTGGCCTGCTAGAGACAATATTTTCAATTCTAGTACGAATGCAGGCACTTAATTAATTACGATGTCTTTTTCTTTAGAAATCGATTTTGTGGCACTATATAATCTTGCCTTGAGTTATTGAATAGATTTGCACCTAAAATTGGCGTGACACTCTCAAAGGTACTATCTGTGTTAGTTATTAAGAAATTGTATTTTTGCTCATGTTGGAGCAATCAATAAAAATATACATGGGTCAAAATGAGTTAGAATTATTAATGGAGTGGTATTGTGCGCAGGTTCCTGTACTGGCGAGTATGCTGCTACGTGTGTACGCGACCACCACGCGAGCACCACTCCCATAGGACCAGGTCAGTTCAGCTTGTTTTTTTTCAAATAAGCAGGAGCAAACAAGAGGCTCACATGATGGGGAGCGGTGAGGTAACCGCCGGATAGAACTTTTGAACTATACTGCTCTCTCTCCCTGGGGTCGGTCCTTCATGTCTGAGGATCGTTGTCAGCATTAGGGTTGCATCGAAAAACGAAGGTTCGGTTGATGAATCGTACATTTTCCTATTACGAAAGTATTTCGGATCCGAAGATCGATACGAAGTTCGCGACTATACATTTTGTCTTTTGTTTATCTTGTTCCAAATTCACTTGACATTCACTTGTTTGTTGTTTGACATTATTAGGATGGTAACTATAACTTCACTTTGTATGATTATGTCTATGGTTCCGAAACGAAATCCGTCCGCACTATTCGGATCCGAATATAATTCGGAGTTCATCGTTTTTACGTTTCGGACCGAAACTTCGGCTTTCGATTTTGGTAATAGAGCTCCTGGAGCGGATGATCTGCATCCTTTCTGTACAGCGCGTTTCTTACAACTTGTATTGCACTGCAGTTTGAACACCCCATTTTTTTTTAAAAGGAGGCCAAATTATACGCGTATGCGTATGCATTACCTGATGTTAAGTCGTCACCACCGCCCACATTCTCTTGCGACACCAGAGGAATCACAGGAGCGTTGTCGGCTTTTAAGGAAGGTGTAAGCGCTTTTATTGAAGGTACCCATGTCCCGGAATAACCGCACAAGGAAGCTCATTTTACAGGATGTTCATTCTTCATGGGCATCGGCGGCAGCGCCGGCTGGTTAAAGTTTCCAAGAGTAGCTGTCGACAACGACTAGAACTTGCGTGTTCCAGTCAGGTAACTGGAAAGCTGCTCGCCAATTTTAACGACGTGCTTCGACTTCGCACGGGTTATTTGCCACTTAAAAATCTGGAGGCGCGGTTATATTTCTTCTCTAGAACTTTGCAGTTGCACCCAGCGCCGTAACCCAAGTTCTTTACGCCTGTTTTTTGCAGTCAGGTGCTGCTTTAACTGACGCATTGAACCAGGGCTGAAATCTGTCACCAATCGGTACCACAGAGCTTGGTATAAAAATATCCATACATACATAACCGCCGTTCGGACAGTAAGGTCCTCGAATGGCGACCACGTACCGGAAGGCGTAGTATTGGTAGGCCCCCCACAAGATGGACCGACGATTGGTCAAGATCGCCGGAATAGGTTGGATGAGGGCAGCGCAGGACCGATCGTCATGGCGATCTTTGGGGGAGGCCTTTGTCCAGCAGTGGACGTCTTCCAGCTGATGATGATTATGATGACATACATAAAGCTGATGTTTTGTCTGTCTGTTCACAGGCAAATACGCGGCAGCGCGCATGGTTCGACCAGACGACGCAAGCCCCTCGAGCGCTCGCACTCCGATACAGACTTCAGGTGAGGCTAGCAACCTTCACTCAGATCTAAATGTGTGTCGAAGAATACTTGAATTCGATGCTTACTGCCTCAGATACCGGGACAGCGGACACAATAGCGGCCGTCCACGGCGCCCACGCGACCGTCCACTAGCCTCTGCCACCCTACCAGCAGCTTCTAGGTCCAAAACTCAACCACCTCCATTTTCGAGAGCTCATGGTACAGTTACTTATTTTTTGATCACTTTAAATAAAAAAATAAACGTATAGCATTTAATATTTTACAATACGTAAATGTATTAATTCAATACGTAACAACTATTTAAAAGTTTTTATTTAACCTGCAATATTTGTATGCATGTTAAATTACATGTTGTGAATTTATTCATTTCATACATAACAATATTTAAAGGCATTTATTCAACCTGGAATATTTGTATGTATGTTTGATTACATGTTGTGAATTTATTCACTTATTACATAACAATAATTAAAAGCTTTTATTTAACCAGCTATATTTTTATGCATGATTAATTACATGTTGTGAATTTATTCATTTATTACATAATAATAATTAAAAGCTTTTATTTAACCAATGATATTTTTATACATGACTTATTACATGTTGTGAATTTATTCATTTAATAAATAACAATATTTAAAAGCTTTTATTTAAACTGCAATTTTTGTGTGCATGTTTAATTCAAATCGTCCACAGAGCTGTTTTATATTAATGATAAACATCTAATAACTATAGTATACTTAAAAAGCGCGTGCTGAACAGAATATTTATAATAATTTTTGAAACAAGCTTTGTTTAATATGTGTATAAATTACAAGCTTGTAATTAGCATAGCATGTAGCATGCCAAAATTTAAAAGGGAATGGGAGAAATTTAAATAGAATAAACTTGATTTACAAGCCTCCTATTATAGCTTAAAAAATATTAGTTCAAAATATAATTTTAAGACCCTTTTTTTTAGATTTCTTTCTTTTTAAGTATCAATAATAAAATATTATAATAGCAATGAACTAGTTAGTTTACTTTTAAATACAAATACATATAAAAGACCAGGAATTGAACGGGGAAATTCGTAATGTAAGTTGAACATTCAATACATAAAAAACAAAAGCCACAAAGCCATAAATGGAAATCCCATTGAGTATATCCAAACCTTGGAAGAAAGGACACTAACAGGGAACGCTTGGTGGAAGTACTGGGCACTGAAATAAATAATGAAAATTAAAGAAATGGATATGGCCTTAAAAGTAAACTATAATGTACTCCCTATAATAAGTTATGGTTGCCAAACATGGTCCCACACTAAGTACATAATAAAGACCTGGAAGTCTACTAACTATATCGACCATAAGGGTCGTGAGAAGCAAAGGAAAGAGGAGACTGGAAAAAGTCGGCCTTTTCAGGACAAAAGGACATTAAATTATTTATTACTCGTTCATTGTGTCATTTAAACTTGTTTTAGAAAAAACTGTGAATATCCCGAATAAAGTTATTTTTTATTATTATGATTCTGCACAATATTGATAACTTGTTTCAGGATACAGAGACTTTGATGATGAGAGATATTACGATGTAAGCGACAGACGGCCTCGGGATGAATTTCAAAATGAAGGTAAAAGTTTCAAATGTATTACTCGTAGTTCATTTGAACTAAGCGACGATTAAGGTTGGTAAATCAATGGTACATTAAATAATTTAATAATCGATTATAGTTTTAGAATCTTTTCCAAAAATATCACTCCCTCTGAAAGACTTAGAAGCAGCCTTAAAGGATTTAGAACCATACCAAAACAAACCAACATCTAAACTAGAAACACGAAGTAAATCTCTGCCAAGACCTTCAAAGCCAAAACCTGAATTTGGTCCTCGGAGGGACTTTGATAACCATAGATATTACGACATTGAAGATCAGAAGGATTTGTATGAGATGCACGATCTTCGAGATGTTGATTTTGAAAATTATAGAGAGAGAAGAGCGGCAGAGGAAACAAATAAGTATGGAAGAGAAAAAGATGATTATAGAGATGAGGCTTGCTATGATCCTGAAAGTGAGGATTTTGAATTTGATTTGCCAAGGATAAAAGCAAATCGCAGGTAAAATTTTTAGTAACAATAAATTAACAAAAGGCACAATAAAATTGTAGGTATAAACCCAAGTGATGGATGAGGGATTAGTTGCAACTTTTATATTACCTTATGGTATGGCACCACCACGGCCTCTTTTCTAACACCACAGAGGAACCACAAGAATGTGCATAAGAATCCGAAAACCGAAACCTTATTGGCATGTGGCGGGCAAAGATCGAACCGGTTTTATTCGAAATGCGGCATTTGATTGAGAATTTTAACTTTTAAATAAGGCTGGGTTGCACCAACTAACTTTAGCAATTACAAACATGTTAAAGTACCGGTTAAGCAAAAAATGAGTTGCACCATTTGACAATTTTTAGATGACGTCATGACTTTAACTATTATCCGAAACCGTCCAATCTTCGCCGGTTAAAAGTAAAAGTTAAGTAAAATATTATTTGTTGTACCTCAAAACCAAAACAATAGACGTATAAAGATTTTTGCAAGTACAGTAGTCGGCCTTATCGCTGAAATAGCGATCTGTTCCAGGCAACCATAGGTTAAAGCTATTGTTAATGTTAAATCGCTGAATAGGGACCTGTTAAAAAGTTTCAAATAGATATTCGATATTGAATTAATATTTCACTTTAACTATGCCAAGGAATACGATGGTGCAACACATTCCGGAGTAGATAGATATATAGATAGATAGTTATAATTTTTAAGAATGTCATATTTTCTCTTTCTTACAATATAATTTTAATTTAAAAAGATCTTCGCTGGTTTTTTGTTTTCACCGACTGCATAATCTCTAAAAGTGCACTACTATTCAATTTGAAAAAGATAATATTAAGAATAAAATTACATTATTTTATAGACGCGATCGGGGGAGGTCTGAGTATTATGAGAGGGATGTGGAGGGGTACCGGATGGACCATGGTGGGCGAGAGAGGGACAGGCGCGCGCGTAGTGCCGTTTACGAGAGTGAGCGAGGGCGGGGGGGTGAACAAGCTGAGTGGGAGGGGGGGAGGCGCAAGCTGCGGCGGCTGTACACCGTGGATGACAGCCGACCTGCGCGTGCGCAACGATATTATGTTAGTAGTATTAGTTAATAAGAACGAATTAGTATTACTCACAAGATACAAAAATACATCATTTGCAAGTAGATTTAGCCCATTCTTACACATATATACGACGAGGTAAACTTAAAATGTTAAGTTATGTTAAAACACACACGCATACAGAGTGCACTTTTCGACCTTTCGCATCTTATTGGTATCTAACCACAGAATGTAAATTGGTTGCCTACAGGACACGCTATGCCTGGTGTAGGGACCAAATACTATGCAATATTACTTATGCGTTAAAGTGTCTGTTTAAAGTAAATAAATTTATAAATAAAAAATAAAAACTACGTTTATAAAAACCGACTTCAAAAACTGAAAAGTATCAAATAACTAAAAATTTAAATGAATACACCTCTTATGCAAACCTTTACCTTTAATATTAATAAAATACTATTATTTATATGTGCTACCTATTGATTGGTTTTAAGTCAGTGCCAACGCCTAAACAAAATAAAACTTAATATTATAAACAGCCTACTTACTGTAATTATTTAGGTTGTCTGGCCACGCGTGTCTGTCCGCTTTGTTTTAGACGAAGCTATCCCGCTCAAAGTCACGCGTGGCGAGTGTAGGTACCTTTATTACATTTGGCTTGGCACCGACTTCAAAGCTATCAATATGTAGCACACACAAATAATAATATTTTATTAATATTAAAGGTAAAGGTTTGTATAAGAGGTGTATTCATTTAAATTTTTAGTTATTTGAAACTTTTCAGTTTTTGAAGTCGGTTTTCTTAAACGTAGTTTTTATTTTATTTTTTACGTTTTAGTGCCAGTTAATAATAATATATAATCAACCTGAAAGAATTTCCAAAAAAGCCGTACACAGAAAACAATTATGTCATCCAGGTAGACGAAAATTTTCATATAAATGTTCATAAAAGGAAATTTCTGGGCCGAACCATGTAAAATTTTGACGGGACCAAGTGGCATCTATTTCGCATCAAACAAAAAAGAAGAATTACGTAAATCGGATTATAGATCTCAGAGTAATCGGTGTACATACATAAAAAAAATACCGATCGAATTGATAACCTCCTCTTTTTTGAAGTCGGTTAAAAATACTGGTACATCTTCGTAAAAGCCATTGATTCCAAATTACAATGGGGCCCCTCTATTAAAGGATTGGCTAATAGAATTAATTCTGCAGCATGCGCGGTTAAAAATATTAAATTACTTACTGACAAAGATACGACGCGATTAATTTGCTTGAGTTATTTTAATAGTACTTACCTAGAACATATTCTATGGTATATTGGACAGAACAGGTAAAAGACAATTAAACTGTTCTGTGGTATATTGATATGGGGTAATCCTGCCGATATTATTTGAATTGATATTACAATATTTTGAGCTACAGAAGAGTGCTATTCGCTATTAATAACATAGGTCTTATAGAATAATTGAGACTAAAAAATTAAAAAAATAAACATATTTTTTACTATTGCCTCTCAATATATTCTTGATAATCTTAATAGCACAAGACATAATAAACAAGTATTATCATCTAGAAGTCTATTTCGCCATAGTTACGGGTGTTTGTCAAGGATGTCTTCCTCGCCTCTGTTATTTTTAGTTGTTATTGGTAGCATTATCCAAACTACAAATGCGTTTTCTGCATAGTCAGCATACGTAATATGGAAGCCAAACTGGATGACCTACGAGGAGAAGCTACGAACGTGGGTTCTATCAATATACAGAAGCCTTAATAAACTGCCCTAAATGACAACCATTGAAGTTGACTCGTGGCGACCTAAGCTGGACGTAAGCCGGGCAACATTAACCTCAAGTCTAGCCTGGCAGATGTAATGTTGAAATTAGAGGCATCTCAGAACACCATGCACCGCATCCGGTTGGGGGTCGAAAAGCTAATGTGATGAAGTTACGCGTGATGCAGTAGACTTTAACTCTTTTGTTATTCGCGTCCCGACAGAACATATTATATTGACCTTCTTGGACGTGAAGCTGTGGCCAAAGGGGGGCGTGTTCCGCAAGTATCGCGGATGTCGCCGACCACCGGAAGTTACCGAACCCACGCCTCACATCACCGAAAATGTGGCGTAGATTTTAAGTTACATAAATATGTATGTTATACTATAAGGTATTAATGTTATGGGCCTTGTAACCAGAAATGAAATGATTTATTATTTATTATTAATAATAATACCGATCCGATCCGAAACGACAAGTTCAGGTTTTAATAAACTTCTGCCTTGGTCGTATTCTGGATATATCCAGTTTAAACCATATACCTGTCACAACACTTCAAAGTGACGGAGATGAAGAACAAATCAAGCATCCAAAATGGAAATAGATTGGCCACACTCTAGATTGCCATACTTGGCGAAGGGATTGTGGCCCTCATGGCATGGTAAGCTCTAGATCTGAATCCCCAAGGAAAACTCAGACTTGGCAGAATCCAAGACAATGTTTTAGCATTGGGGCTCATGTTTGCCGAATTAGACGCATCTGGCCCAAAGAGATGGAAAAAAGGGTGTAAACAGGTGTTCGATTAATACTAAATCACTACCGACTGCTGGTGATCTATAAGTAACCTGTGAAGCGACATGTCCAACACGGCTTAGTTACTGTTTTCTTTTTATTTAGATTTCCATGGGTGATCTAAGCAACCAATAATTTTTGTTTGACAGTCACCATCTCCAGACAGAGATGAGTGGAGTGACGAGTATACCCCGGGCCCCTCCCGCCGCGGCAGACCTTCAGGTATTTATGACATTTATATTTTGTATAATTCACACGATAGTTTTATAAATTATAGCCTATTTGTTATTCTGGTGTGTAAGCTATTTTATTGTAAAGTTTCATCAAAATCTATTCAGTAGATTTTGCGTTAAAGAAGTTCAAACATACATCCAGACATACAAACTTTCACATTTATAATATTAGTAGGATTTTGCATGTCAATTAACGAAACATATTGGACTATCAATAATATTATGTTAACATCTTACGTACAATGTTTCTTGCAAATAAAATTTCATTTCATGTCTCATTTCATTTTCATTTCATTTCAGATTCATTTCATTTCGAGCATAATTTGTAAAATATATTTACTGATAAGATTCTTGTTGTTGATATCAATATCTTAATAATATGTCCTAAAGAACCCTGTTATGTTTCAGCTTGGGGTTCGCGCCAATCTGATCTGTATCGAGCACCATCAGTAACTGCCAAAGAAGAAGTAAGTAGACGACGTTAGGGTCTTCTTCAGCTAGATTTGTTGTTCGAACTACAAAAACACTCCAAGTAAAAACTTTAAATCTTGTATTAGTTCTCTAAATTCCATCATCAGAATTTATTTGAAATGGTAGAAGACAAAGTCACAGTCAAATAAACTTTATTCAGCTATGTGGTTTTTAATCGTCACTATAAATAATTCGTTTAATGAAAAGCTTGTGAGAAGAACGTAGAATTCAGGCAACGATTATTCATTGAATTAATGAGACTGTTTATGTCATCTTGCGGTATTCGCTCCCAATGGAATTGTAGCAAATCCTTCAGCTGTTGGGTTATTGTCACTCCGTCCAAGTCCTTCAAAACACGTCTCTGGAGCATGTCCCATGCCTGCTCGATGGGGTTGAGGTCTGGCGATTGTGCAGGCCAGGGCAATACCCGGACGTCCTCCATTACCAAGTATTGACTGGTTCGCTGAGCTGTATGTGAACGCGCATTGTCATGCATTAACGTAAAATCGGAGTCAAAAGTTTGTGCAAATGGATCGACATAAGGTCTGAGAATATCCTCAACGTAATTTTCAGCGTTCATGTTTCCATTTACAAAAACGAGCTCAGTTCGCCTGTTCTTCATAATACCCGCCCATACCATAATTGTTGAGCCGCTGCGCTGTAAGGATGAACTTTCTGAATGCACCTGTGGCTTTCAGTATTTCCGGGCCGACGGTATACTCGCACCCTTCTTGTATCAGGCCTTAACCCGAATCGCGACTCATCGGAAAACATAATTTTATCCCATTATTCCTGGGTCCATGTTCTGCGTTCTCTACACCATTCATTTCGACGAGCGCGATTCCCGTGACGTATCGGTGGTCACCTAATTGGGCGTCGAGCTCGTAGGCCATACTCATGCAGTCTATTTCGCACAGTTTGGGGACTAACATCAACACAACTTGAATTTTGTAGTCTCAAACTTATCTCTCAAGTGGTTAACATCGGCTAGCGTTCTGCAGTCAGTTGTATGTATCGGTCTTGCCGAGTGGTTGTACTCCTTTTACGGTACAGGATTCAGTCCTGTTCAGCGGATTCCCTTGTATTGTTGTAGCGCTGCCAAAGACGACAAATAACACTTCTATGAATGCCAAAATGCCGAGATACCTGAGATTGATTACTTCCCGCTTGCAACATCCCTACAGCTTTTTGCATTCCATTTAACGTCAAATGATGTCGCTCCATAACGTAAAGAATATCTAACAATTCAATTTTGTCGCTAACTTTATTTAAATGGTTGGTAAAATTATAAGATCAAGACTAAACGTAGCAATAAAAACGCACTTAAATTCAAACAAATTCCCTTTCATTTATTCAATTTTATTAAAAAACAAACATAATCGATTTTTTTTACGATCCGCTAGTATGTCATCAATAACAAAATAGTTTACATACTTATGCACTTTGAGTGAATAAAGACTTAAGAGATAAAAGAAATTAATTAATATTAATGGTAAAATTGTAATATCATGCACGTTGCTTAGACTTTTTTGATGTGTGGTATATTGGATGCATTAAACCTTTATAGCTTGAATTAATTCTTTGTGTAATGATGCATGGTGAATATTATGGTCGTGATTACTATCATAAATAGTAATCGCATCCAACAAATACAATTATTTATTAACTATAACAGCTCGGCGGACATTTACAAAACTAATCCTCACAAAGCAAGTCCACAAATGATTCTACATAATGCAACTAAAATAAAGTTTATTCAAATAAAACAAAATGTGCCCCGGCATGTAGTTATAAAACTTTAGGAGTATTATTATTAACTATTTCATTGAAGAAAATACTCCATATATGGGTAAATTCCAAAACCCGACCAGTTTGCAGCTACTTTTATTTTTATCTTAGCAAAATATTTCCGTATCGGCTCACAAACAAAGCAACAAATTTTAATGAGCTGGATCACTAACCTGTGCTTCGGCTCGTAAGTATATTGTTCATCAAATAGGGGGTCTATTAATTTATTAGACTGAGAACAGTGATTCGTAAATCAATTTGTTAAGCAACAAATATTATAATGAAATAACAAAAAAAGGTGGTTAATAATGTAGTTTTCGCACAATTAAAAAAAGCGCTCAAATGTGCTCAAATACAGTAAAAAATAAACTCTCTCCATTCGGTAATCACAAAACAACAGTTATTTGCTAGCTTTCAAGACAAACATTGAGCCTCAGGACGTAGAACTTAAACCGCCGTTGCTTTACAAATGAAGGTGAATTTTGATAAGATAAAAATAAAATTAGCTGCAGACTGGTTGGGTTTTGGAATTGCCCCCTTTACGGGGTATTTTCGTCGATGAAAAGTTTATAGTTTCCTACAGTTTTATTACTACATGCGGGGACATATTGTATAAGACATTCGGTTGATAAGACGCCTTGATAATTCGCCCCTCACGGGTGTTTGTCGTGTGATATTGTTGGCCCCTCACAAACACCCTGTCGTGTGATATGGTTGCAGATCAAACCAGTGCCAATATGGCTGTGCGTTTTTCTGGTGGCTTCGTACATCGTGGCCGGGACGTTCCTCTTCAAGCGATGGGAGGGCTGGGCCTACCTCGACGCGGCCTATTTCTGTTTCATCACCCTCACCACAATTGGATTTGGTGACTTCGTTCCAGCGCAGGTAATTCAAAATATTAACATGTTCCTGATCAAATCAAATTCAAATATTTTTATTCAAAATCACTTATTGAACGTCAAAAACTACCACCCATTAAAAATAGACTGCCTCAGACCTGAGAAGAATGGGCGCAAGAAACTCAGCGGGATTTTTTTTAATAAAAATAAGGATTACAATGTTATATCTACTGTGGTAATATCGTACAATAAACATTTATAATTAAAGAGCCTGAGGGTGTTCGCTTCATTCCCAGTCTGTGGTAACATTAAGAAAATCGTTTATGCTATAGTAACCTTTCCCACAAAAACGTTTTTTAGCAATTCTCGACTCGACTTAACCGAGTAGTAAGCATAACAAGTTTGTTTGTTTCTCGTTTATTCAGCATTTTATCTGATGTATGTGTTATTCTCTTTTCCCTTCTTATCAGTACTATCAGTTATATATTAATTATATTATTAAATTACACACAAGGCCAATAGATAACAGATTCTACTTTTCTTGAAATTAATTGTAGATTTATCATTTCATTTCATCTAAAAAATATTATTTTAATTGCAATTGACTGAACGATGTCTGTATTAAAAACATGCCGACGCCATTTTGTTTAGGATCAAGACTACTCAATAATAATAATAATGTTTTTCCAAATAGACTTTAACTTGGCGTTTTTAAAACAGTCATCACATTCTTCATATAATTTCGTGAATCTACAGAATGTTTGTAAAGAGTAATAAAAATATGCAGAATGTGTGGATGTATTTTTTGACCTTAATATTTAAGCACATAAGGGTACCGATGATAGCTAATATTTATGCACTTGACAAGGTTTACGTGATAAAGGTTACATAAACATAAATGACTTTTTAGGGTTACGTAAGCAAATGGCAAGAAACGGAACTCTTATGGATTCGTCAGGTCTGTCTGTCTGTCCGTGTTTGTCACAGCCACTTTTTTCCGAAACTATAAGAACTATACATTCATGCCCTTAATTTATGTTCTTTAGTAGTTTAGAGTAAGAAACCCTATTTAATTTAATTGATTCTTGAAAAGATTTAGTATTATATAATTCTTGTTGTATTTAACTTCCAAGTTACGGTATTTTTCTTATTGTATATTACGATAATTGCTCTTGTTCATACATATATGTGAAAACTGTAAGTTTTCCGAATAAAATAAAATAAAATACTGTTGAAACTTGCTAAGTCGATGTATTCTGTGAACCACATTAACATTTTCTCTCAAGAATAGAAAAAAAAACAATAAATTTTGGAGTTTCCTCATACTTAGAAATGAACAACAATTTTTTTTTTATCAAACCGAATCAAAAAATGCATTGAAATGTAAACTTTATGATGTGATGCTTAAGAGTGTATTTGTCAACAAGTAACTTGAAAGTATACGACGCGTGTGTCCTGTTTGCCCTTAGTTGTAGGCGAATCGGACACAAGTTAACAATGTACTTACGGCAAGCGGACGACGCGTTACCAACTCGTCGCCCCTCTCGTATTCATTTCGTGTTGGTTGAGGTTCAGCTAGTGGACAACGCGCTCCCCTCTAGTTGATGTCGCATTGTCCACTCATTGACCCCAAGTTATTCACTGGTGACCGTCGCATTGATGATCTAGTTAACAACTCTTTAATACCGAATCAATAGTTCTAGTTG
This sequence comes from Leptidea juvernica, assembly GCA_949711755.1. NCBI lineage: Eukaryota > Metazoa > Arthropoda > Insecta > Lepidoptera > Pieridae > Leptidea > Leptidea juvernica. The sequence continues at coordinate 874,735 of CATIXQ010000023.1, read as the reverse complement.
GAAGGGTATTGGATAATGATGTGCCGAGTCGCTGTTTTGGTGGATCGAGTAGATTGATTAATCATGACTCTTTTTCGAGTTTATGAGTTGACTCGAGTCCGGAACTCTACGCTGGGAATTCGAGTCCGCTACCAATTTTAGATAAACAAGGAATATAATCGAAATGGAGTTAAAACAACATGTACGTTGCAATGATACATCGAAAATATATCAAACATTTTTAATGAAAATATTTTTAAACATTACAAGAAAACATAGCACATACTAAGAAGGTATCTAGGAACCAAAAATGAGATCAAATTCTATAATATGTTTTATTATACAAAACACATATATTTTAGAATCTATTTAAGAACTTAAGATGTTATCGAATCGAGTCAGTGAGTACAAAGTACAGAAGCGAGTCAGGCGAACTCGACTCAATATAAATTGGTATTCGGGTAGGCGAGTCCAAAGCGGGAATCGAGTCTGACTCGATCCAAGCCATACTCGACACATCGTTAGTATTGCATTGGCTTTGAGTCGGTGTAATGTGCGAAGACCTTTATCCAGTCACGTATGTCCAGGGTCAGCGCGGGGAGTCGGAGGCGGTGCATTCAATAGCGCTGTGTTCGTTGTATCTGCTGTTCGGGATAGCGCTGCTGGCCATGTCTTTCAACCTGGTGCAGGAGGAGGTGCGAGCCAACGTGGCTTCCGTCGCCGTGCGCCTGGGCATCATCAAGCCCAGAGACCCCGACCAATACCAAGCTTAACTCAACACCACTGTGCCATTACTTACAAGATGTGTTATCGTAGAGTAGCCCATTTTGTATCAAATTTATGATTAATTAATAAGATTAATATTACAATATCGATTGATATAAGATTTATCTCTTAATCAATTGAAGCTAATTAATAATCAGATTTGTATCACTAATATTGTTATTTATTATGCAATTAACGATATAATAAAAATTGTATGCGCATGCGTAGTAAAAGGTATATTATTAAAATTGTGAAATCAGTTATGGCTAAATAAGTACCTAGGACCTTTTCGAATTTGAATATAACCTAAAATTTTACGTTCTAATAAAGTTAAAAAAGCTACACCAATTAAAACCCCAATAAATAAAATAATTATTCCAATAATAATATGAATTAAATCTATTATTAACATTTACTAGACGCAATGGTCTGCAGCTGGGGGCCCCCGCTAGTCCTCTAGGAACTCCTGGTTCTAAGGTGCGTGTTATTTCCTCTCGGTGGGTGTAGGAAAAAATTTTTGCGATGCGTTACACCGAGAACTTATCGATTAGATCGTTGATCACTGATGGAGTCTTCTGTAGTATTGTCTATTATTAATATAATAAGCTTAATAATTTAAGCTTATATTTATTTATTTATTCATGTACAGGAAACAAACAGTATTATGATAAATGTTAACAACTTTTATTATTATGATAAATATAACAAATATATAATAAATAACAAATCTTAAAACTCACACTTTCACCAGTGAAGTTTCCAACAATTTATACCACACTTTTAGTTAAAAGGTAACCAACGGTAAGATAAAAACCACAAAACAAAAGTAATTCAAATTAACAACTAATTACAAGCTATATAAGTTACACAATACTATACATGCCTATTATACAATACTATAATAAATTAATTACAAATGAGTTAAGGATTCAGAAAAAAATATAAGAATGGGGTTAAAAAAAAATCAGTAATAATTTTAACTATCACAAACCAGTGATTTGAAAACATTTAACTTTTTATGAAATATGTCAATATGACTGTATGCTCTATTATAACAGTTGCATGCCCGAATTATAAATCTGTTCTTTCCGTGTACTGTTCTCGCATAAGCAACTTCTAATACTTCTTTACATTGGGATGTAGGCCTTCTGCAGTGTAATCCTATTTTACTTAATAAATATGGAGAATCAGCTATATTATGTAATAATTTATATAAAAATAGTATGTCTCTATGGGTGCGACGGTCTTTCAAAGAACTTAAATCGTTGGAGTGAAAATTGAACGAGGGATCTAAATGTCGGAATTCTAAATGCTTAATGAATTTATTTTGAATACGTTCCAAGCAGTTTATATGAATATTATAGCAGGAGTTCCAAACCACTGACGCATACTCAAGATGTGACCTGACAAAAGCGTTGTATAAAATTAAATATGTATGCGATTTTTTAAACTCACTTCCCTGCCTTAAAATGAAATCAAGAATTTTATATGATTTATTAATGATACGATCATAGTGGGTTCTAAATGTGAGTTCACTATCCAGGATTACCCCCAAATCCTCTTGAACTCTTTTTAATTTTGTGTCATATATCTGATAATTATACAGTATTGGATTAGATTTTCTTGAAAAACTTATGGCACAAAAGTTTTCAATATTTATAGTGAGACCATTTTAGACGCAGTAATTACCAATTTTATTCAAGTCAGTCTGGAGGAGGATGCTATCATCTGAATTCTTAATTTTTGTAAATATTTTATTATCATCAGCGTATAGAAGAGAGCTTGTATTCCGAAATATATTGTCTATATCGTTGATGAAAATATTGAATAATAAAGGGCCGAGATGAGATCCTTGGGGAACGCCAGATGTAATGGGGACAAAGTTGGAAGTATAGCCTTTACTCGTAACTGCTTGGGTCCTATGTGTAAGGCAACTTTCTAGCCATCTTAGAAGGTTGCCATGGATACCGATGCCAGCTAATTTCTTAATTAATATAAAATGAGATATTTTATCAAAAACTTTTGAGTAATCAGTATAAATGGCATTACCTATATGGCATGGCCTAATTACTATATCCACTAATTCACAAAGATTGGTCTCAGTGGATCTTTTGTTAAGAAAATCGTGTTGGTTTATTGATAAAATATTTCTTACAGCTGGGTAAATAGTATCATAGACTATTTTCTCAAACAATTTAGGAATAGTAGAAAGTTTTGATATAGGTCTATAGTTTTTTATATCGTGTCTATCACCGCTTTTAAGAATTGGAGTAACGTAACACATTTTCCAGTAATCTGGCATAACACCTTGTTTTAAAGATAAATTGAAAAGTATGGATAAGGATGGTGCCAAATTCATATAACAGTTACGCAAAAATATTGGATGAATACCATCTGCACCGTTCCTTTAGATATATATTATTTATATTTTTAAATATTTTTTAACTAAAGGGGTGGTAAACTTTACAGAGCATATGTCAACAGTCTGAGTCTAGGTACAGAGTGTTATTATGTGGTTCAAAGACAGATAAAAAGTAATTATTGAAGAGCTCAGCAATATGAGCGCCTTCTGTAGCTGTTTGACTGTCCAGATAAACTGTCTCAGAAAACTGGGTGCTATTGATTTTGTTTTTTATAAAAGACCAGAAGCATTTTGAATTTGTGCCTATGTTATTCTCAGCTCTATCCAAGAATTGATTGTAACATGAAATTTGTGTTTCTTTCTGAATATTCCGAAGCTCTGAGAAAAGTTGGTAATCAGATTCTCGACCATAAATTTTCCATTTTCTATGAGCCTTTTATTTGTTTTTTTATTATTTTAATAGATACCCGTCCTTGTATCTATGTGATTGCTTTACTTGTTTCAGGGAAACGTATTGATCTATTATAGTGTTAATAATGTTATAAAAGTTATCAATTGATACTGCGACATTGTCAGGGTTTAATTCAGTGCACCAGTCAATTTTAGAAAGAGCATTCTTAATCGTGTCATAGTCTGCATGGTGAAAACGGCGCACTAGCCGCG